>VMDO01030834.1:0-20793 GCA_007922755.1 Pedetes capensis
ATTTAGAGATTGATGATAGTCTTTCTCAGATTTTTAGTAAATGCAAGTAAGACATCAAAAATGACTTTGTATTGTACCCTGTAAAACTGTGTATTTGTGTGGTTTCAATAATGCTGAAATTTTATTTATTTGGGGATAGTATGTCTAGTCAGACATGCCCTTCTATTAATAAAATTACATTTCACAAACTTGATGAAAAAAAAAAAAAAAAAACTGTGTTGGCACATAGTTTAGTGGTAGAAGAATTAACAAATTTTAGTTTAAAAATTCTTCTAATTCTAATTAGAATGACTCTGGGCCAAATCACTTTCCAAGATTCAATGTGACAATTACCACCACTATTATACTCACAGTACAATTGACCTGCTTTATCTCAACCAATGATAGTTATAACACCTGGGCTCCTGGGGGAGGATGGAAATCAGCAGAACATGGTAGATACATTCACATTATTGTATCAAGTGGCACTGGGTCAGAATCCCAGATCCATGATTTATTAGCTGTGGAATTTGAAATAATTTGCAAGCCTCTGCAAGCCTCAGTTTCTTCATCTGCAAAATAAGGATAGTAAAAAGTTATCTGCCTCAAAGGGTGGTTGTGGTTGTTGTTGTTGTTGTTGTTGTTGTTGTGTGCCATCAACTGCGCCCCCAGCCTTTTTTTTTTTTTTTTTTTTTTTTTTTTTTTTTTTTTTTTTTTTTTTTTTACTTTTTTGAGACAGGGTCTCACTATGTTATGCAGACTGCCTCTGGTCTCGAACTTGCGATCCTCCCGTCTCTGCCTCCCGAGACGCTGGGATTACAGGCGTGCGCCACCGCACCCAGCAGGACTTTTGTTTTCTTAATATTGAGGCACAATCCATACTGAAGGCTGTGTTCTTTGATCTTCATCAGTAAATTTTTTTTTATTAATAAATGTTGCTGGGGTAGGGAGTAATAAGTCTTTTGCTCTACCCATTATGCAACTGTTAAATCGTTGTTGCTTACACATTCATCAACTTACATATTTTACAGAACCATTTAAACTAAAAAAGAGAAGGAAAGAGGAAAAAACTCAGAATTTTAATTAATATGTAACAAAAATCATATGCAATCATGGATTATATTCTCACTGATTTTTTTCTTTTCCCCTATTTTCCCATATATACATATAGCTGCATTACATATTTTGATATTTTCCTCTTCCCCTCTCCCCTCTACATTGTTTCTTCTCCCCTTGCCCCTTTCCCCAACTTCTGCTTCCAGCCACTGATCCCCTCCCCCCTTCTTTCTACTATGCTTTTATTTTCCCTTCTGAAATAAGTATGAGTGTTAACTTTTATATACCCATATATATATGGCCTGCTGCCATACCACTGTGGCATCCAATCCCATCAGATCTCTGAAGCTAAGCAGGGTCAGGCCTGGTTGGATGGGAGACTGCCTGGGAAGACCAGATGCTATAGGCTTGGGAGAAGGACCTGGCAGCTCTTTCCTGAAATAATTAGCCATTGAAAACCCTGTGAATAGCAGAGAAGCACTAACAATAGCGTTTCACCTATTCTACGTAGGGTCACTATGAGTCAGATACCAACTTGATGGCACTTAACAACAAGTTACATTCAACTCCTACACATGACTGAGAACATATGGTATTTCCCTTTTGAGGACTGGGTTTGTTCACTTAGGATGATGTTCTCCGGTTCCATCCATTTTGGTATAAGTGCCATAATTTCATTCTTACTTATTGCCGAGTAATATTCCATTGCATATATATACCACAATTTTACAATCCACTCCTCTGTTGGTGGACATTTTGGCTAGTTCCATATCCTTGCAATTGTGAATAGTGTTGCATTAAACATGGAAGTGCAGGTGTTTCTGTGATATGATGATTTATCTTAATTTGGGTATATTCCCAGGAGTGGTATAGCTGGGTCATATGGCAGTTTTATTCTTAGTTTTCTAAGGTACCCCCATGTTAATTTCCAAAGTGGTTGAATTTACAGTACCACCATGTTTGTAAAAGTGCTTCTTTTTCTCCACTTCCTCCCAGCGTTTATTGTTTTTTTTTTAATCTTGGCCATTCTTACTGGAGTGAGATGGAATCTCAGTGTTGTTTTGACTTGCATTTCCCTAATGTATAGGGATAGTGAGCATTTTCTCATGTATTTATTGGCCATTCATACTTCTTCATTTGAGAATAGTCTGTTCAGTTCCACTGCCCACCTATTTATTGGGTTATTTATTACTTTGGTGTTTACTTTCTTAAGTTCTTTGTATATTCAGAGGATTTGTAATCCTCTGTCAGATGTATAGGGTACAAAGATTTTCTACCATTTTGTGGGCTCTCCCTTTACTCTGTTGATCACTTCCTTTGCTGTACAGAAGCTTTTTAGTTTCATGTAATTCCATTCATCAATTATTGGTGCAGTTTCCTGGGCAATTAAAGTCTTGTTGAGGAAATACTTGCCTATGCCTACATGTTGGAGCATATTCCCTATCTTTTCTTCTAGTAGTTTTAAGGTTCCCCTTTTTATGTTGAGGTCTCTTGTCTATTTTGAGTTAACTCTCATATAGATTGAGAGATATGGGTCTATTTTCAGTCTTCTGTACGTGGATATTTTCCATGCATCATTTGTTAAAGAGGCTATCTTTTGTCCATTAATGTCTTTAGCCCCTATATGTCAAAAATCAGGTGGATGTAGTTGTGTGGGTGTATCTCTGGGTCTTCAAGTCTGTCCATTAACCCTCAAGCCTGTTTTTATGCTAGCACCAATCTGGTTTTGCCACTATCACCCTGTAGTATAATTTGAAGTAAGGTGTCACTATACCTCCTGCACTGTTTTTGCCGCTAAAAATTGTTTTGGCTATACACAGTCTTTTGTGCTTCCATGAGTTTTAGAATTGTTTTTTCTATTTCTGAAAAGTCTGTCATTAGAATTTTGATGGGGATTGCATTAAATCTCTAAACTGCTTTTGGTAATACAGCCATTTTCACAATATTAATTCTCCATGAGCAGGGGAGGCCCTTCCATCTTCTGGTATCATATGCTATTTCTTTAATGTTTTGAAGTTTTCCTTTTGGAAGTCTTCAGGGTCTTTGTTTAGATTGATTCCTAAATATTTAATTTTTGGTGGGCTATTGTGAATAGGGTTGTTGCCTTAATTTCCTTCTCTTCCTGTTCACTATTGTTGTAAAGGAAGGCTACTAATTTTTTAATGTTAATTTTGTATCCTGCTATTTTGCTGAAGGAGCTAATTAGCTCTAAGTGTTTTCTAGTGGAATTTGGGGGGTACTTTAAAGGATCATGTTGTGTGTGAATAACAATAATTTGACCTCTTCTTTCCCTGTCTATATCCCTTTCATTTCTTTCTCTTGCCTGATTGCTCTGGCTAGGACTTTGATCACAATATTGAATAAGAGAGAAGAGAGCAGACATCCATACCCTATTCGTGATCTTAGAGGAAATGGTTTCAATTTTACCCATTAATATAATGTTGGCTGTGGGTTTGTCATAACTGGCCTTTATGATGTTTAAGTTCTTACTATGCCCAATTTTGTCAAGACTTTTATCAGGAAAGGATGTTGCAGTTTGTCAAAGGCCTTCTCAGCATCCATTGATATGATCATGTGATTTCTGTCTGAAAGTCTCTTGATATATTGAATTATATTAATTGATTTCTTTATATTGAACCAGCCTCACATCTGTGGAATGAAGCCCATCTGATCATGGTGTATGATATGTTTTATGTGTTGCTGAATTTGGTTTGCCAGAATATTATGGAGGAATTTCGCATCAATGTTCATCGGGGAAATTGGTCTATAGTTCTCTTTCTTTAAAGAGTCCTTATCTGGTTTTGGTATCAGGGTGATACTGTTTTCATCATTAGTAAATATTTCTAATCCTCTTCAGTTTCAGCAAGCAAAGACATGTCACCCACATAACAAAGGTCATTAATGTATCTTCCTCCAATCCTGATGCCACATCCTTCTTCATAAAGTCCATACATACATACATACATGAAACATTTTTTTAATTTATAAGATAGTAAAAGTGCTTTTTATTGTCTTATATTTTTGTTCTTTTGAACAGAGGTATTTGATTAGTTTAGGAGCAAAAAAAAATCTTGAAGAAGAATGGTAGATGAGGAGGATCTCACTAGAGCAATTTTACTTATTATAAGTAAGATGTATGTAGGTTATCTACTGAAAATATCTTTAATAAGGGATTGATAATTTAAAAGCCATGTAGAATTTTAATTCAAAGTCAAATAAAATTTAACTTAAATTTAAAATTTAAGTTCATTTTTGTTATAATAGCTCCAAATATTCAGAAACCTGTTCCTCATCTACATAATAAAAAATAATTACTCAAATTATCAAAGCATGACATAAATAGCCTCCATTCATTCAAGTTCATCAGAAACCCTTAAATGGGGTTTGCAACTTTTGGGTTCAGTTACATTTTTCTAAACAGAGAAAAATTACATACCTACTAATAAATATACCTATGGAAGATACATGAGAACAGGAATCTAATTGGAGATATGTCATCAGTTCCTCTGCTAGAACAATCTGGGGCAGAGGGAACCAAGCCCAAGGAAAGCAGACACCAGCAGCAAATACGTATGTGGAGGCAGACATTAGTTATGGTGGCCCACAGACTCAATAACGCAAGTAGAAGTTGAAGTCTCTTTAGTTACACAGTTTAAATTGAATGCCGATCCTCTCCCAAAGACTCTTAACTGTGAGGTAACCTCATTTCTTCTCCCACTGAGAATGGTAGAAAGAAGACATAACTGCCAAATTAACAGTTACAATGAAAGATCAAAAGTAGAGGCATGTTCAAAGTGAAAATAAAAACAGAAAATGGACAAAGTAAGTTAAGAATTGGCTTAGAGGTTAGGCTTGGAAAATACATGAAATTCCTGAAAAGGATCTATAGAGAAAAATTCTCCTGTGTGGGAATTTTAGAAGATAGTTCTTAAGAAAACCCAGCCCCCACCAACAGAAAATTTCAACTGACTCACAGGGACAGGGAAGAAAAAAGGCCCTTGAACCAATTCAATGGGAAACTCCTAAATGTTCCTGAGCTCTTCTTTCGTCCTCATTACTGACTTAATTCCTTTGCATATTCACAGGCAGCAAAGGTTAGAGATGAAAAATGAAACCTTTCTGACAGAATTCATTCTACTGGGACTAACAGACATCCCTGAGATACAAGTTGTAATTTTTATACTTCTCTTCCTCTCATACCTGTTCAGCATCATTGGAAATCTGACAATCATTATTCTCACACTACTGGATTCTCACCTCCAGACACCCATGTATTTCTTCCTCCGGAATTTCTCCCTCTTGGAAATTTCCTTTACATCCACTTTTACTCCTAGATTGCTGTTTAGCATCTCAACTGGGAATAAGACCATTAGCTTTGCTGGTTGCTTCACTCAGTATTTCTTTGCCATTTTCTTTGGGGCCACTGAGTTTTACCTTCTGGCTGCCATGTCCTATGACCGATATGTGGCTATCTGCAAGCCCCTACATTACACCACCATCATGAGCAACAGGGTCTGCATACAGCTGGTTCTCTGCTCTTGGCTGAGTGGATTCCTGATCATCTTATTCCCAATCATCCTGACCAGCCAGCTGGACTTCTGCACATCTAATGTGCTGAATCATTATTTTTGTGACTATGGCCCCCTCATAGAAATATCTTGTTCAGACACACATCTACTGGAACTATTTGATTTTGTCTTAGCAGTTATGACCTTGATGGTCACCCTAATGCTGGTGATTCTCTCCTATACAAACATCATCAGAACCATTCTGAAGATCCCATCTGCTCAGCAGAGGAAAAAGGCATTTTCCACATGTTCTTCCCACATGATTGTCATCTCCCTCTCTTATGGAAGCTGTATCTTCATGTACATAAATCCTTCAGCAAAAGAAGGAGTCCCCTTCAATAAGGGAGTAGCTGTGCTCAATACCTCAGTTGCCCCTTTACTGAACCCATTCATTTACACCCTAAGGAATAAACAGGTAAAACAAGCCTTCAAGGATGCAGCTAGGAAAATAGTGCATCTTTGTTCATTTTAGTAGCCTTGAAATAAATGGAAATTTTTGAATAATATTTATGGATTTCCTCTTCTTTTGTTAAGGTATTTCTCAGATAAATATGAGCACAACATTGTATATGTGAATGGAATTATCAATCTGCACCCCATAATACATACAATTAAAATATGAATAAAAAATGTGAGCATGTCAAAATTTTGTTTTAAATCTCCTAACAAGAGAAAAGTAATGAAAGTAGGCCAGTTGGCCAGGCACACTGGCACATACCCGTAATCCCAGAGACTCAGGAGGCAGAGGCAGGAGGATCGCAAATTGGAGACCAGAGGCAGTCCCATAATTAGCGAGACCCTGTCTCAAAAAGTAAAAAAATGGGCTAGGGGTGCAGCTCAGTGGCCCAGCACTTGCAAAGCATGCAAGCACGAGGCCCTGGGTTCAACCCCGAGTACCACAAATAGGAAAAAGAAAAAGAAAAAGAAAAAGAAAAAGAAAGAAAGTAAGCCAGTTCAAATATTTTTCTGGTAGATATCTTTTAATAAAGAAGAAAAGGGAAGAAAAGAATGTTGTTAGACTATGTAAAAAATCATTGACTAAAAATTATTTTGCTTATCATAAATCTGTTGATCAGATGAATAGTTAAGCCTATCTTCCCATAAGAACTTCTTAGATCCTCTATCAATAATTATCAAAAAATTGCAAATACATTGTACCAGAAATGACTAGCTATTTTTCAAGAGATTGTTCATGATGCCATGCAAAAAAAAAATCTATTCCGGACCACATTTTCTTGAGTTTTAAACAATTTATTCCTAAAGCTTCTCCTTCTGACAACTCTTAAGACTGCTTCTTTCTGCATCTTCTATGAAAATGATTTCCTACTGTACAGTGTTGGATTTCATGAGTGCTCATAATGACATTTCTGACTACCTAATTTGAGTGCTGAAGTGAGGATGAAAGCTATTGCAATGGAATTACCTGGATTAATGAAGTCTTAGGAAAAGAGACATCTTAGGCAATTTGGCAACATTAAAAATCTGTTAATAAGACAGATCAGGGGACTCACCTCTCCCTGATGCACTGAGCAGGTATTGTTAAAAGTGTTCTTAAATGCTGTTTAAAAAACACTTCTGATGTTAACTATAGGGTTTTTGTTTCCCTATAAATACTCCTCCCAATGCTTATCCTCCTGTAAAAACCACCGATACTGAGAGGTAGAGTGATTTGATTCCCTAACAGGCAGCTGTTAGACTCTCCCTTGCAACACTGGTACCCTTGAGGAAAGAACTGTCAGTCAAGTAGCCAGTAAAGCCACCCTTATACCAGCACCAGTGGTTTTGAACACTTCATACATGCTTTGAGGAAACCACTTGACAATTTCTAATGCATCACAACTCCAGCTCCTAAAGGTGCAAACCCAGCCATAATGGCTTCAAACAATTTGCAATTTGCACTGGAATTTTTCCACTGCAAGCTCTGGTAAACTGTAGATGATCCTGTCAGCAATCCAGGCCAAAGGGGAAGCATTTTCCCTAGTGGCCCAGCAGAGAGACAGTTGTGATTGGTGCAAAAGGAGCTGTGCCATAATTGGTACAAACACAAACCTTCATTTGCATGAGAGGTTTCTGTAATTGGTCTAAACACCCCTTTTCTGGCTATTTAAGCTCAGCTCACTGAGTAAGCCAGTCAGGAGACAACCTCCCATGCAACATTGTTGTTGTTGTTGTTGTTGTTGTTGTTGTTGTTGTTGTTAGGTGCCGTCGAGTTGGTATCTGACTCATAGCAACCCTCATAGGATTTTCAATGGCTAACTGTTTCGGGATTGCCTTGGGAGTGGATTGCAGGCCCTTCTCCCATTTTTGCGGTGCCAGGAATTGAACTCGGGACCTCAGAGACTGCAGTGCAGTGCTCTACCAACCGAGCTAAATCCCAGCCCCCCATGCAACATTAGGCCCAATAAAAGACTTCTATTGAGAGGTCTTTTTGCCTAATTTTAGTAGGGTATATAGCCCTACCAGCCTGTCATCCTATTTTGTTGGATCTTGGAAACTAAGCAGGGCCAGACCTGGTTAGTACTTGGATGGGAGCCCTCCTGGGAATACTGTGTGCTGGAGGCTTAAGAGAAGGATGCAGCAGCTTACTCCCAAAACAATCAGCCAATGAAAATTCTATGCATAGCAGAGAAGCACTGTCAGATATAGTGCTGGACATGGCACAGTGTCAAGCAGTGTTTCATTTTGTTGTATAGAGGGTCACTATGAGTTGGATCTGATTTGACAGCACCTAATAACAACACCACATAAGTAGGATAAGATGAGCCAGAAACATGAAGAAAGCATGAGCAGAAACAGCAAAACAGCATTGACAGTAGCAGCAAGGAACAGCAGAGACAGTGGAGTGGTAGCAACAGCAGCAGAGCAGCCAACACAACAAGTTGCAGAAGCAGTGGAGTGGCTGGCTACTTGTCAGCTGAAGAAGCAAGGCATTGAGACAAGCAACCAGCAGCAGCAGAAGCAAGACTGTGATAGCTGCCTCTCAAACAGTGGCAATGGTGATAGCAGCCATAGCAATTAAAGGCAGCTGAACAGTTTGAGAAAGCAACCAAGGCAAGAAGAAGAAGGGCAGTGGAAGAAAGAGAAGGCTGTAAAGAGCCAGAGAAGACAAACTGTAGTCTCTGGTCACTGGAAGAGTTCCAGAGAGCTGTCAAGACTTTAGGATCAAGGGTCTCAGACCCCGTAGGCCTTGGAACTGTAACACTGGCCTCTTTCTAGAACTGAGGAATCCCAATACCTAGCCTTGCCCAGAAACTATAATGCCAGCTGCTGTAAAGGGCTGAGGAACCTCAACCTTCTCAGCCTACATAGCAGCTAAAACATTTAAAGTGCTGAGGGATCTTGACTTCCTTGGCCTACATTAAGAGCTGTAACTCTGGAAGGTACCACCTGCTACTGCTGCTCCTGCTGTCTGCCATCACTACTCACTGCTATCAAATTTCTATCCAGGTGGAGCAAAAGGATCCAACCAGCTAACTGGTAACATCAAGAGCTGGAGAGTGGCAAGGGTCTGCCTGACTTTTAGAGGATAAATTTAAAGATGATTCTGGGGCAGTTAGGATGAATATTAAGCGTGTTATGCCATGGCCTATTAATTATCTTCTTAACTTCCTGCGTTCAAGGGCCCATGGATACTCCTCTGACCTTGCTAATCATTGTGGTAATTGTGCCCCCTGCCTCTTGTGCTTAAGTGGAGCCACCTAGTATCTAATATTTCGAGCTCCATGATATCCATGAATATTAGCAAGCCCAACTCCATGACCATCTCTCCTACCATCATCCTCAGTGAATGAGAGACATCCCTGAACTACAGTGATGCTGGCTCCCCTCTCAGAAACACAATCATCATGTTGTTGGTGGATGTAGCCCCTCCTACAGTAAGTCTTTTTTTTTTTTTTTTTTTTTTTTTTTTTACTGGGGTTGAACTCAGGGCCTCGCGCCTGCATGCTCTGCAAGTGCTGGACCACTGAGCTGCACCTCAGTCCATTTTTTTACTTTTTGAGACAGGATCTCACTAAGTTACGCAGACTGCCTCTGGTCTCGAACTTGTAATCCTCCCGCCTCCGCCTCCCGAGCCGCTGGGATTACAGGCGTGGGCCACCGCGCCCGGCCCCTACGGTAAATCTTATGTTCTTATATATCCATCGCATCGTGCACACCTTCCTTACACTCTTTATTCATTCTTTCACCATCTTCCAGGGAAATTCAGGTATTTCCATATTGCTAAGTATTGAACATAAATTTTTCCAGGCTCTAAGAATCACCACAGCATTGAATATCCTTACCAGGGTATTGAAACCTACATCTTTTTTGCCCTTTATTAGTAAATGTTGTTGGTGTGCAGAGTAATGCAAGATTTGCTTTTTCGATTATGCAACTATTACCTCACTTCTGGCAACACTTTCATCAAATTTTACAAAGCTTATGGAAACTTTTGACTAATATGTAACAAAACTCATATGAATATTTAGGTTAAGTTCCCCTATTTTTCCCATGTACTCATGAAGTTGCATCATTTACATTAAGATTATCCTCTCCCCCTTTATCCCTTTCTCCTCCTCATCCCACCTCCTACAATCTTTGCTTCCCTTTGCTAGTCCCATCCTTCCTTCTTTCTGCTTTTATATTTTCCCTTTTTCGCTAAATTTAATTGTGTATTTTTATATATCTACTTACATGTAAGTTTTTTCTTCATTTAAGTAAGATTCAGCTCCCACATATGAGTGAGAACATATGGTATTTCTCTTTTTGAGTCTGTGATCATTCACTTAAGATGATATTCTCCGGTTCCATCCATTTGGCTACAAATGACATTATTTCATTTTTTTTATTGCTGAGTATTCTTCCATTGTGTATATGTACCATAATTATTTTACCCATTCTTCTGTTGATGGATATCTTGGTTGGTTCCATATCCTTGCTGTTGTGAAATGTGCTACATTGAATATGGAGATGGCTCTGTGGTATGATGACTTTTCTCCCTTTGTATATATTCCCAGGAGTGGTATAGCTGGGTCATGTGGCAGTTCTATTTCTAGTGTTTTGAAGTATCTCCATATTGATTTCCAAAGTGGTTGAAATAATTTACCTTCCCTACGACAGTGTAAGAGAGTTCCTTTTTCTCCACACCCTTGCCAGTATTTGTTATTATTTGTTTTGTTGATCTTTAAAATCCACATCTTGAGAAAATGTTCCAAGTAAATAAGTTCTAGCTCAGCCAGAATTACATGCTGGGCTTATAGTCAAAACCTAATCCCAACAGTATGCCTCCAACTGCTGCCAGTACAAATTAACTGGTTATTTCACTTCTTTCAGTATATAGGTTCTTTCCTCCATTATTAATCCTAGCATGTCCCCTTCTGAATTTTGTAGAGTTTAATCCTAACAAATCATCCCAGCATCTAAGAGAGGAGTTGGGAACAACTCATGAGGGAAGCATCTGCTGGTTTGCAGAGGAGAGAACTTTGAAACACCCTCCAGCTAGCTCTTACTATGGAATGGTGAGCCACATCTGCACATCCAAAGCGTACATTGGGAATCACAAAGTCAAAATATTGGGAGGCTCCCATGTGTCTGTCAGCTTGTCGTGCTGTGGGGGCTTGTATGTTGCTGTGATGCTGAAAGCTATGCCACCAGTATCTCAGATACCAGTAGTGGCACCCATCGTGGAAAGGTTTCAGCTGAGCTTCTAGACTGAGACTAGAGAGAAGGACCTGGCAGCCAACTCCCTAAAGCATTAGCCATTGAAAACCCTATGAATAGCATAAAAGCACTTAAAATATCATGCTGGAAAATAAGCCCCCACAAGCTGGAAGGCATTCAAGAAATGACTGGGAAAGGGTTGCCTCCTCAAAGTAGCCTCAACGTTAATGATGGGACCTCCCTTTGCTGATGTGGCATGACACAAAATGAGAAGAAACGCAGTAGGAGTAACATTGAGCTCAAATGTAAAAAGATTGTGTGAATGCCACAGTGTCAGGTAGTATTTCATTCTGTTGTACACAGATTCACTATGAGTCAGATCTGACTTGACAGCATCCAACAACAAGAGAACACTGGTTTAAAAAAAAAAAGTGTTCAAAAGGCAGACAAATTCTAATAATCTCCAGCCACACCTGTGGCATCTTAAAGGTGCAAAATTACTGTTGTTATTAGATGGCATCAAGTCCAACTCATAGCAACCCTATGTACAACAGAATGAAACACTCCCCAACACTGTGCCATGCCCGGCCCTATGTCAGTGCTTCTTCGCTGTTCATAGGGTTTTCAGTGACTGATTGTTTCAGGATTGTTCTCAGGAGGGAGCTTCCAGGTCCTTCTACCTTCTTCGGGATGATGGGGATCAAACTCAGGGCTTCAGAGAGTGTAGAGCAGCACTCTACCAACTGAGCTAAACCCCAGCCCCAAGCCTTAAGCCCTACTAGCTCTTACCTTTCAGTCCTTTTCAATGGGACCTTACAAGTCTTACAAAGTACCCCAACAGCTGTCAAAGTCCAGGAAAATGTCTATAATAACCCAGAAGGTGAAATCAAGCGACCACCCTTACTTAACTATACAAAGAGAGGTGAATTCTAGGGAGACTGGTAATTAAATTTTACCCAGATGCTTCCTACCAAATATGTGAATATCTATATGTTAATATGGATCTGGGATTTAGCTCAGTTGGTAGAGTGCTGCGCTGCAGTCTCTGAGGACCCAAGTTCAATTCCCAGCACTGTAAAAATGGGAGAAGGGCCTGGCAATCCACTCCCAAGGCAATCCCGAAACACCCGTTGAAAACCCTATGAGGGTCACTATGAGTCGGATACCGACTCAACGGCACCTAACAACAACAACAAATATGTTAACACCTTCTCAGGGTATATAATAGAAATCTACCCCATCCAGATCAAAAAAAAAAAAAAACTAAACTTGTTATCTCTGAGTTCCCACAGCGAAGAATGCCCTGAGAATGAGATTTTTTTCTACCTGAAAACCATTAGAAGCCCTAAGGCTTCTCTTCAGACAAACAAGAAAAACAGCTTGACTTCTTTCCAAGGAATCACAGTCCTCCAATCTTCAAGCTCAAAACTTTTCATGTGCCACTAATGATCAGACAGGTGGAGACTTTTGATCCCTGGAGAGGTACAGTCTATACCCTCCTAAACCTAAAGAAAAATCAGAAGTAAGATCTTCATTCTTCATCAACCCTTAAGGTTAAGGGATCAAAGTCTCAGAGTGGGGAAAGGAGGCAGGATAGAGACAGGAACATTTGGAGGACATGGAAAAAGAAAAAGCTTTCACTCCAAGATCTAGTTCGAATCTCACTGGCTAAGAATAACTTTGACACAACTACGAAGAAGACTGCTGTGAGGACTGACTGCATGTTGTTTGCCTACAGAGACATTATTTTTGAGAGATACTTTAAATAATGAAAATGTTAAAATAACAATAAGCCATACTTGGGGCTAAAATGGATGTAACCCCTGAGTTTTGCTTTCCCCTCTGTAATTCTGGGCTTCTTTGAGATACGTCCAGACAACTCCTTCATGACTCGTTTCTTAAAACTATACAATGTACCCTATAGTCTCATTTTACTAAAGGGAAAAGTTCCTCCAATAGAAAAACTTAAACAATGGCATTTCTTCTTTTTATCTTATTGGCACATCCCCAGCCTATGACAGGGGACTTTCTAGGCTCACGTCACACTAGGCACCCAGAGTTGGGCACCCAGGACTGACATCACTTGGCGCATGCCCCAGGTTAAAATAAAACTGGAGGGAGCATATGCCCTGGCCCCTCTTTTTGGCTTCGTATTCTTTGCTCTCTTGGTAAACTCATGTCCATGTCTTGGATCCCTCTTTCTCCCTCTGAGTGCCCACGTGTATTTGAAACTGTGTACTTAATAAACTCTATGACTTTGCTTCACTCAAAAAAAAATATTGGGAAGCATGCATCCATATTCCCATTTTCCACATTTCCAATGTTAAATCTCCCCTATCAGTGTCCCAATCTACCCTGATAATTATTCAAATGTCTCTGGAGCTCTATTCCTTTAACAAATGGATTAAGCTATGCCTGGTGATACACACCTGTAATCCCAGCACTCAGGAGGCTGAAGCAAGAGGATCCTAAGTTTAAAGTCAGCCTGGGCTACATGGTGAGACTTTGTCATAAAAAATAAGTACACCTGCCACTCAACTATGTCTGTCTTTTTGACTACAGAAGATTAGGCCCTCATCTTATTATAAGCTACCACACAGTCTTTTCAGCTCTCTCAAATCAGTATTAGCTACTTTTTAACAGTACTTGATGTTGTTGTTGGGTGCCTTTGAGTTGTGTCCAACTCATAGTGACCCTTGTAGGATTTTCAATGACTGACTGTTTCAGGATTTCCTTGGGAGTGAATTGCCACATCCTTTTCTCATTAACAGTATTTAGACTCCCATTATCCTTCTTCAGGCATCAATACAACTTAGCAGCAAGTAGTTAACTCCACTATCTTTATAGGCATTCTCCTATATTTTTCAAAGTCCTGCATCATAACATTTGCCTGAGCATTCCACTCCACTGGGACATCTTTTTTCAAACAAACAAAAGTGAAATATTTAGCAGTTGAACCACCAATTATACACACAATAGTACCAACCCACCATTAAAGGATTCCAAAGATTTTTGTGCACTGAAATTATTGATGTTGTTGTTGTTGTGTGCCATCGAGTCGGTATCCTACTCATAGCAACCCTCATAGGGTATTCAATGGCTGACTATTTTCCGGATTGCCTTGGGAGTGGATTGCCAGGTCCTTCTCCCATTTTTGTGGTGCTAGGAATTGAACTCGGGACCTCAGAGACTGCAGCACAGCGCTCTACCAACTGAGCTAAATCCCAGACCAAAATTATTGATAGCAACATCAAAACCTAAATTAAGCTCAAGTCCTCACTATATGGACTTAATCCCCCAAATATCACCCTTGCAGAAGAAAATATATTCCCTTTGTGGATATAAATACAATTTAGTTCAATCCCAACTATTTATCTATACATGCTGTCCAACATTAAATTTAAAAATTATAAGACACATAAAAAGCAAAGGGAAACAAACGGATTAGCAAAACATAAAGCAGTAAGTATAACTAGACTCAGATGTGACATAGATATTAGAACTACCAGACAGGCTAGAAAATAATTGTAATTACTATGTTGAAAGGTCTAGTGAGCAAGGCAGACAACACACATGAGTGGTTTGGGAAATTCAACAGGAAAACAGAAAGTGTGCATGTGTGTGTGTGTGTGCATGTGTGTATACATGCACATGGACATATGTGTGCTAGTTATTGAACCCAAGGCCTCATACTTTCTAGGGAGATGTTCTACCACTGAGCTATATCCCCAGCCAGAAAGCACTGTTAAGAGTATAATGGAATGCTAGACCTAGAATATACTATTTTAAAAAAAAAAAAGAAAAGAATTTCCATAATGGGCTCTGGACGCAGTTTGTTGTTTTTCTTAGGTGCCATTGAGTCAAGTTTGACTCATAGCAACTTTCATAGGGTCTTCAATGGCTGATTGTTTCGAGATTGCTTTGAGAGTGGATTGCCACATCCTTCTCCCATTTTTGCAGTGCTGGGGATCAAACTTGGGTCCTCAGAGAATACAGAGCAGCACTCTACCAACTGAGCTAAACCTCAGTCCCACAAACAGCTTAGGAAAGAGTAAATGAAATTGAAGACAGGTAAAAAGAAATTATCCAACTTAAATACAAATACAAAAAAGAGGTGGCAGGGCAGGTGTGGTGGCACACACCTATAACCTCAGCATTTGGGAGGGTGAAGCAAGAGGACTGTATGTTTATATCCATCCTCAGCTACATAGCAAGACCCTGACCCAGAAGAAAGAGAGATAAAGAAAGACAAAAGAGATAGAGAGGGAGGAAGAGGGAAAGCAGATTATTTCAGAGTAATGGGACAATATCAAACACTCAAAAACATGTGCAATGTGAATCACAGAAGAACAAAGAATGAGGGGAAAGAAATGTTTGAATTGATATAGTCAAACAATTTTCCAATCATATTGAAAGACAACAATGGCAGACCTAAAAAACCCAGAGAACCCAAAGCAGAGTAATGGGCTAAATACCTTGCATGCACACACACACATTTAGATATATCATAGCCAACCTGATGAAAACCAAGAATAGGGAGAATATCTTAAAGGCATTCAAAGAAAACAAAAACAAAGGAACAAATATAAATACAGCAGGTTTCTCAAAATAAATTATACAAGCCAGAAAACAATGGACTGGTAGCTTTAATATACTGATGAGATGGAGGACATTATTTACAGAGTGAAGGGACAGCCTACAGAATGGGAGGAAATCTTGGCCAGATATTCATCTGACAAAGGATTAATATCTACAATGTATAAAGGAGCTCAAGAAGTTAAACAACAAAAGATCAAATAATCCAATCAATAAATGGACAATGGAATTGAGCAGACATTTTTCAATATCACTTCTGGGTATATATCCAAAAGAATCAAAGTTACATTACCTGCATACTCATGTTTATTGCTCTACTATTCACAATAGCTTAGTTATGGAACCAGCCTAGGAGCCCATCAACAGATGAATGGACAAAGAAAATGTGGTATATATTCCCAATGGAATTTTATTCAGTCATAAAGAGTAAAATCATGTTGCTTACGAAAAAGTAGATGGATCTGGAGATCATTGCATTAAGCAAAATAAGCCAATCTGACAAAGACAGTATAGCATGTTTTCTCTCAGATTGGAATTTAGGAGGAAGAGCATGAAAGTAAATGGGGACTATTAGCATTATAGAAGGGGAATGGAGGAGGGAGATAAGAAATGGTGATAGAGGAAGTGAATATGATAAAAGCACATCATATGAATATATGTAAATGTCATCATGAAACTCAATACTAAAGCCAAGTGTGATGGCACACACATGTAATCCCAGCACTGGGGAGGCTGAGTTCAAGGACAGCCTGGGATATATAGTGATATCATAAAAAACAAATACTTAAAAAATAAATTACTTTGTACAATTAATATAAAACAACAAAAATAAACAATATATAGTATTCAAGTTTTAAAAAACATGCTTTACAAAAAAGAACACAAAAAGTATATATTCTTTGCTGAGTACAAATTTCAATTGTAATTCTTAGCTATTGCTTGTTAATGTTTCTTCAGACTCTCAAAACCTTATCCATTTTTATGTGTTTGATGGATAAATCTTCAACTAACAGAATGGGCAAGAATATTTGCAAAATGTGTATATATTAAAGTGTTAATAGAAAATGTACTGTAAGGAGCTTACACAACTCAATAGCAAAATACAAATAACCCAGTTTGAAAATCAGCAAAAGACTTGTAGGCAAAAGAGAATACTCTGTCTTCTGGCTATTCCTGGATCTTACCAGGCTGATTTCCATTAAATGCCATTTCTACTTGATATTTCCTCTGTGTAGGGTCTCTTCTTTTAGACTTGGGTAAGACCTACCTTTTAACTTCATTCAGTTCTCTGCTCAAATGTCACTTCCTCAGAGAAGTTTTCCCTGACCACTCTACCTAAAAATACTACTCCCATGCCTTATACGCCCACCATCATTCTTTTAGCCCTCTTTGTTTTTCCTCTTGCATTATCTCTACCTGAAATTATATACAGGTTGTGATCAAAAGATATGGTGAATGACTAATTTTTTAATTACTACAGTAAAAATTTATTACAGAACTGCTTCATAAAGTAACAACCATGATGTGGTGTGTTTGAAGCCAAAGGGAATATTTTGAGAGGGATTAATGCCAGTGTGTCTTTTACTATAATAATTATTTTATTTAAACATTCATTTTTCTTGATCACATCTCATATAACGGTATGCTTCGGTTTTCTACAAGAATGTAAGCTCCAGGAAAACTTACATTCTGTCTTCCTCATAATCACACCTCCACACCTCCAACAGTGCCTAGCATATAACAGACACTCCACAAATTGCTTGTTAAATGAATTAATGAGTATATGAATCATTTAGTATTTCATTTCCACCACTTTTTCTCATTTATTCTGAATACTATATACTATTTCTCAGTAATTCTTCTATATTTCTGATTTGGTGATGAAATCCTTTGGTTGCATTGGACTTGTTCATTTTTAAATACTTTTTATGAGTATTTCATAATATACAGTAACACTGTATATATCTGCAATAAAAATGATGCTATACTATCTCCTCTTCTAGTTGCTTTATCTCAAGAAAAAAACAAATTATAAAATATGAAAAGTTACAGTTAGAGAGCCGGGCGTGGTGGTGCACACCTGTAATCCCAGTGGCTTGGGAGGTGGAGGCAGGAGGACCGCAAGTTCAAGACCAGAGGCAGTCTGAGTAATTTAGCGAGACCCTGTCTCAAAAAGTAAAAAAAAAAAAATGGGCTGAGGGTGCAGCTCAGCGGTCCAGCACTTGCAGAGCATACAAATGTGAGGCCCTGGGTTCAATGTCCAGTACCTCAAAAAAAAAAAAAAAAAAGTTAGAGTTAGATAGGAAAAATAAGTTTGAGTGTTCTATTGCACAGTAAGGTGACTACAGTTAAAATTAATGTACAGCCATCCCTCAGTATCCATGGGAACTCTGCTCCAGGAGCCCCCCATCCCTGCAGATTCTAAAATCTACAGCTGTTCAAGTCCTTTTACAAAATGTTCTAGAGAAGCGGCGTGAGAAAACTGAAAGTACTTTGAGAGACTCAGGAGTTGGGTAACATAAAAAATGTATTGCTATAGCAGGTCAACCCATGGAAACAGGTCCTCTCAGCACCTCTCCAGCTGCCTCCCAACTCTGCGGTGGCAGTGGCAACTTGTTCCCAGGGCAGCTTATGTCAGAGCTGATCGTGTGCAGCTGCTCCACATCGAGCCCTATGGTGGCCTGGTGGTGCTGCTGTGCACCACAGCCAGGTGCCTCAGCCCAAGTGTGGCGAGCACATTCACAGTGACACACAAGGCGAACATAGTGCAAACAGCGCGCTGCAGGTCCCAGTGGCCTTACTGGAGGTTTTTCTTTAAGGTGGCAGGAGTTTAGGGCTGGGGACATATTGTTATTCAGGCTGACTTTACAATATCCTCATCTAAGCTCCCTCATGGGGCCTACCTGGGACAGAGTTTATGGTTCACGCTGTCAGTTGACAACCACTCATCATTCACACACTCCCACTCAGAATTTGTACATTCCCTCCTAGGTGGGTTAACCAGAAAGTAGATTAGAAACAGACAGACTAGTCCAACAGGTGAGATGTTTTGTCTCCACAGACAGACACACGTTGGAGCCCAACAGATGAGACTTTTATGTCTCCACAGATGGACACACGTCAGTGTCCAACAAACAGATGAGACTTTTATGTCTCCACAGACAGACATATGTCTGTGTCCAACAGATGAGACTCTGGGTCCCTACAGACGGGCTTACAACAGTGTCCAACCGGAAGAAATTGCTATAATATCCAGTCAGGGTGATAGGTCCCCGCTCTGTCCAAAGGACAGGACAAGACAGAAACAGATTCCAAATTCCAATCTTTCTAGAGTTAGTTTCCCAGGGGTGTCCTACTGTGTCCGAAGTCACCAAGTTATCAAGTCACCCATGCACACATCCTTTGTCTCTCCTCTGGGTTTGGTCCAACCATTAGCACTGAATAGGCATTCCAAGTCCCTGAGGGGGCTGAAGAAAGTCTCCCAAGGGCACACCTCTCCTTCAAAGGAGTCAGGAGGCCAAATTCACTCTGACAGGGTCCAAGCCAATGGCCAGGGTGAGCAGAAGTTAATTTCGGTTTTCCCGGCCAGGGAACCAGTTATGAAGTGGCATGAGAAAATCGAAAGTACTTCGAGAGACTCAAGAAGTGGGTAACATAAAAAATGTATTGCCACAGCAAGGTCAGCCCACGGAAACGGGTCCTCTCAGGACTGACCCTGAACTCCAGTTCTCCTGGGGTTATATAGTTTACAAGGTGGGAGTTGTCAGTTGGAACCACATGTGCACTGCCTACATGATCAGCTGTAGGTGGGTTAAGCTAGTTGCCATGGAAATAGGCAGGTAACATCTACATGATACAAGAAATCGGGAAGTGGCTTAAGGGTACAGAGTACATTGAATACACTGAGTTTAGTAGTCGTAAAAAATTGGGAAGCAGCCATCAGGGTGGAGAGTAGACAACAGACTGAGCTTAGCAATTGTAAGAAATCAAGAAGCAATTATAGGGCAGAGACAGGCAGATAAGAAGCAAGGAGATAGGAGGTGATATATAGGATGAAATATATAAGTTTTAAACAAGGAACATTAAGTTCTAGTAACTACATTTTAAGCAAACATTATAACATCTTAACTTGATTTAAATTTTTCTGCAATAGTATTTGCATAAAATCCATACACATCCTCCCACACACTTCAAATCATCTCTGGATTATTTGTAATACGTAATACAACATAAAAGCCTTGTAAATAGTTGTTATACTGTATTGTTCAGGAAATAATGACAAGAAAAGAATTTGTACATATTTAGTACACATTTTTTTAAATATTTTATTAATGTATATTAATTGTACAAAATAATGGGTTTCATTGTGACATTTTCATACACACATATAATGTGCCTTCATCCTATTCACTCCCTATTACTCTCTTTTATTCTCCCTCCCTTTGATCTTCTTCTTCTTCCCTAATAGAACCCATTCTGCTTTTATATCTTTTTTTTCTAGATCCCACATTTTAATCCATAGTTAGCTTAATCTGTAGACATGGAACCTGTAGGTGCAGAGAGTCAATGGCATCATGTCTTTCATAACAGCTCAAAGACAGGATTTTTTTTTTTAGAAATTTTTAATGTACATCATAATGCGATTCATTTTGACAGGCTTTTCATTGTGACAATTTCCATATATGCAATTTGATAAGCATTATTCATATAGGTTACCCCTTACCCTCCTCTATGTTTCCGCCCTCCCCCCCTTCCCATCTAAGTTTCCCATCCAAGTCTTCTCTATCTTTTACTATATAGTATTTTTCTATATGTCCTTAGGTTCCATTTCTGTTTAAGATAGAAACTTTTCCTGTAGTGGTCTTTGTTTCTATCTTGTTAGAACAATTACATGTGATTTCTAGTCTATTTATATTGACCTCATTCTTATCTTCCCTTCCCCCCTTTTAATGTG
>VMDO01030835.1:0-20792 GCA_007922755.1 Pedetes capensis
TCTTAATGATTTCTCTCCTCTTCAACTTTTGTGTCCAGTAAATTCTCAATTCATCTGAAATATTATATAGTTATATAGTTCGTTCATCCATGGATTTATTTTACATGAACCTTTCAATCTTTTTTTCATCAAATAAATGATTAAACAAAGAATGAAAGATATAATAGGATTTACCCCACCTCAAATTGAGTATTAGGCACATCTGTGTTATATAAACCTTAGAGAAATTCGCCAATAATTTTTACTAAATGTGTTCCTTCCATAGAGGAGCTCTGGGTTGGTAACTTAAACCAGGATGAAGCAGACTTTGCATGTCCACACTCATTTCTTTGTATTCTGCCCTCTGACTGGAGAACCTCACATCATTTCCACATATTGGAACCAGGTTGTGAAACAAAACAAAATGAAACCCTTTTATGGATTAATTCTAGACATCATCCTTCCCTAACTAGACTACAAGTTCTCCAGTGTGTCATGTGAGTTTTCTTTCTGTTAACTTGTGGCTGACATTAATGTCTCAAAATAAAAAATAAAAAAGGGGCTGAGAGGGCAGCTTGGTGGTAGAGCACTTGCCTTACATGAGCAAGGCCATAGGTTCAACCTCCTAGAACTCAAGAAAACAAAACAACAACAACAACAACAAAAAAAAAAAAAAAGAAAAAAGAAAGAAAGAAAGAAGAGAAAAGAAAAGGAAAAATGCCTGCTTTTTTATATTTGAAAACTATTTTTGCCAGATATAAAATTATTGGCTCATCTATTTTCCTAAAGAATTTTAAGCATGTGTCTCCAATTTCTTATACCATCATTACTGTTGAAAAGTTGGATGATAACCTAAATTTATTTCCCTTGGAAGTTACTTATAAGCAACTTGCATTTTGCTTATGTGGTCAAAATATTTTATTTGCTTTCCTTTAATGTCTGAAAATCTTACTAGATAGGTTATTCTAGGTTGATAGATCTTTCAATATGTACTTTTAAGTATATTTTTTACATCAGAGAGGTTTTCTTGAATTATAGTTTTTATTATTACTGTTGTAGGATACAAGTTTAACATAAAAATCAATTGCCTTTGTACACTCTAACAGCGAAAAATTAGATAATTAAATAAGAAAAGAAGCAATTTAAAATAACTCAGTATTGTTATAATCTCAACTCATCCAATTTTTCAAATAGATTAAATATCACCCCAAACTCTCAACATGCTTATCTTCTAAAAATCAAAAGTATGATTGTAAAAGTTATTTGCAAAGTACCAAGTGTATGTAAAATAATTTTGAAAATAATTTTGAGGATAATATTGGAAAAGTCACACTACTGATTTCAAGACTTACTATAAAGCCCTAGTAAATAAGCCAAACGTTGGACAAATATATCAGTGGATCAGAAGAGTCCAGCAAGAGTCCAGCAATAGATCCACACATATTTGTGAAAATGATTACAATGGTGGTAAAACAATTCAGTGAGTGAAGGAGGATCTCTTCAAGAAGTGGCACTGGTGAAAGTGGTTATCAGTAAGAGAAAGAAAAATCTTGGATTCCATTAATACCATAACAAAAATCAACTGAAGATGAGAAGTTGGTCTAAATAAGGGCTAAGACAATAAAGCTACTAAAATAAAATAAAGGACAATATCTTTACAACCTTGGAGAAGGCAAATACTTCTTAGAGAGGACATGGAAGTATGACCCATAAAAAACTAGTAAGTTGGACTTTGCCAAATTTAAAACCCTCTTATCAAAAAGCATTAAAAATGATAGGCAAATGAGAGAAAGTATTTGCAACACAGACACTTTAGAAAGGCTTTGAATAAAACATATAAAAACACTTGCAAAGTAAAATGACCTGGATATGTTTAGAACTAGAACAGGGTAAAAGACTTAGAAACTTCACACACACAAAAAAAGATCTGAAACTGCCTCATAGGCCAGCAAAAGAGTGCTCAACATCACATTAGAGGAATGTAAATTAAAACCACAATGAGAAGCTCTTACTAAAATGACAAAGAAGGACAATACCAAAAGTGGGAAAGGATGTGGAGCATTTAGAACTTTTATATACTGCCGGTGGAAGTATGAAATGGCATAATTCCACTGCAAAAATGTGTAGGGGTTCTTTCAAAACTAGATGTATACCAATGCCATGATAACGTAATTTACCTCTCAGGTACTTGTTGTTAGGTGCCATCGAGTCCAACCCATAGTGACCCTTACAGGGTTTTCAGTGGAGTCATGTCTGTCTCATAGCAACCCTTATAGGGTTTTCAATGGCTGACTGTTTGGGTATTGCCTCGAGAGTGGATTGCCATGCCCTTCTCCCATTCTCAGGAAGAGAATGCAGCACACAAGGGCCCACTCCATCCAGTATTATATCTGTCTAACAAGAGGGACAGACACTTATCAGAACACTTGTGATATGTTTTCTAATGAATACAAAATTTTCCTTTTTTTTTTTTTTGCGGTACTGGGGGTTGAACCCAGGGTCCTGTGCTTGCAGACTTTGCAAGTGCTGGACTACTGAGCTGCACTCTCAGTCCATTTCTTCTTCTTCTTCTTCTTCTTCTTCTTCTTCTTCTTCTTCTTCTTCTTCTTCTTCTTCTTCCTCTTCCTCTTCCTCTTCCTCTTCCTCTTCTTCTTCTTCTTCTTCTTCTTCTTCTTCTTCTTTTTTACTTTTTGAGATAGGGTCTTGCTAAATTATGCAGACTGCCTCTGGTTTTGAACTTGTGATCCTCCTGCCTCTGCCTCCTGAGTTGCTGGGATAACAGGTGTGTGCCACCATGCCCAGCCCCAAATTTGCCTTTTTCACAATGTGTAAGTCTTAACTTTATAGAGGAGAAAACTGAGGTTCAGAGAGCTTAAGCACTTTGCAAGCTCACATTCAGTAAGTGCAAAAATTGTTCTAAAATTATCTAAAGTAATTATTTCTACTGAGTGGCTATGTAGGCAATTTATTTTAGAGTTAGGTTACTCATATTAGTTTATTTTCTATTTTTAGGGATTGCTTTTTTCTATTAATTTAATTTTATTGTTAAATATGTAAACATGTATATTTTTCCTAATTAAAACATAATAAAATATAGTTGTATAGCTGTTATATCTTCTCTACCCTAAGCAATATAATTATATCTATTGTTAAAACAGATATGTCTATATATTTACTTCCCTTCTTTCTTACACAAAAGGTTATTGTTGTTGTTCGGTGCCATCAAGTTGGGTCCAACTCATAGCGACCCTCATAGGGTTTTCAATGGCTGATTGTTTCAGAATTTCTTCAGAAGTGTATTGCTACATCCTTCTCCCATTTCTGCAGTGCTGGGGATTGAATTTGAGTCCTCAGAGAGTGCACAGCAGCATTCTGCTAACTGAGGTAAACCCAGCCCCATACACAAAAGGTAGCATATTGTATACATTTTTCTACACTTTGCTTTTTCACATAGACATACTCAGAATAGTACTTACTATTAGTGAATAGAGATGTTTCCTATTTTTTTTTTGCAAAAAATTCATAGTATTCTACTATGTGAACATGATTTTATTCATTTAATGAGACATACATTCTTGGGCATTTGAGTATTTCTAATCTATTGCTGTTACAGACGTACCTCAGATATATTGTGGTTTTGGTTTCAGCCCACTGCCATAAAATGAATATCACAATAAAGTGAGTCACAAATTTTTGGTTTCCCAGTGCACATAAAAGTTATGCTTATACTATATTATAGTCTATTAAGTATGCAGTAGCATTTTGTCTCATTGCTAAAAAATGCGTAAAATCACCTGAGCTGTTGGGAAAAGGACAACACCACATGTGGCTCAAAACAGGTTGCCACTAACATTCAATTTGTAAAAAATGTGTAAAAACATGCAATATTTCCAAAGCCCCATAAAGTGAAGTGTAAATTAGGTGTGCCTGTACAAATTAACCATAATGAAAAATCTGCAAAAGTCAGTTCACGTTTTTGCCACATTGGGGCTTTGGGCTGAATTCACAGAAGTAGGATTGCTGGGTCAAAGAAAAACAGACATATAGTTTTTCTAGATTATTTTCTAGACAAATTTCTTTTCACATGTACATTATTTTGCATTGTCACCTGCATTGCAGGGAGATGCCTATTTCTACAATCTCACTATCAGAATGCATTGTTGAACTCAGTGAAATTTGATAAACATAGGTGAGAAGTCATATTTCGGAGAAGTTTAATTCGCTTGTCTTTTTATTATGTGATGCTGAGTGTCTTTTCATATGTTTAGGGGCAATTTTCATTTCCTCTTCTGTGAGGTATTCATATCTTCTGATTTTTCTCTCAGATTGTTGTCATTATTCCTCTCAATTTTTCAAAGGGCTTTATATAATAATAACATTAGCACTTTGTGATGTAAGTAGCATGTGTTTTTTCTGAGTTTCTCATTTGCCTTTTATGCTTTCAGTTAGAATATTATTGAAAAATATTATACACTTTATACCTGCAGCCATAGCCCTGTGGCATCTGATCCCGTCAGATCTCAGAAGCTAAGCAGGGTCGGGCTTGGTTAGTACTAGGATGGGAGACTGCCTGGGAACACCAGGTGTTGTAGGCTTGGGGTTGTAGGCAGTCGTGGCAACCCACTCCCCAAAATCAATCTGCCATTGAAAACCTTATGAACAGCAGAGAAGCACTGACAATAGTGTTTCCCCTATTGTATGTAGGGTCGCTATGAGTTGGATACCTACTGGAGGGCACCTAACAACAACAACATACGTTTTATACTTTCCCCTCTAAAGCTTTATAAAATTTTGCACTTTTGCAAACTATTCTTGGTTAATTTTGCTACATGCAAAAAGTGACAGCACTATCATTCAGTCTTGACCAGTGCTAGGAAGATCTAGGCACTGAAATTCTCTTTGTTGCTGTAGTGTGAGTGCCAACAACAGAGTCAGAGATGAATGGACAGGAGAAGAAGAGGCTTTTCACCCGGCAGTGACAGTAGTCGAGGTCAGAAAAGGTTTTTCAGGGCAGAGCTATGGGGTAAAATAAGTACTATCATTAAAAGAGATTATAAACTACCTGCTGCACAGCCTTCTTTTTTGACAGTGGAGATAATTTGTCTGGTTATCATTTCTGCTTTTATAATAGAAGCTGCAATTAGGTCACTACAATTATTCTTTGTTCCACAGAACAGGCCCAGTTTCTTCAGCTTTTCCTTATCAATGTGGTTTTAGATCTGCCAGCTATACCTGGTCAAGAGCAATTACAGCTTTTGAGTATAATTATTACCAAAATTATTATTATACTGACCAGAAAATACAGTGTTACATGAAATCAGTAATTCAGCTTTTCAACAAAACTGTTTTAAGTGCATTAATGTTTTTCACCATTTTTTTATTCCTGCCTGAGTGTCTCTATTTTCTAAATGGTCTCCTTTCGTACTGCTCATTTTTCTTGTCAGCCTAAACTAGACCCAATGTGGCAAAAAACTTGATTGATGGTATAATTTATTACTTTCTTTGTAATAAATAAACATATTTCTGTATAGCAGAATACTTCTTAATACTTCTATGAAACTAAAATTAAAATCTTTAATGTTAATTGAATCTGTTAAGCAGACTTTTCATCATGTTTTTCTCTTTATATACATAAACAACCATTGTGTCCTTCATGGTTTGCAGAATGGGTTGGTGAAATTCACCAGGCAGAGGACATGCTGATGCTTTTTTTCCCTTCAAATTCTAAGTGCCCATTAAAGCAGTTCAAGGCAAGAATGTCTGGGAAGGGTCTGACATGTATGATCTGAGGACATTCTAATTCAGGAAGGTCCAGGGAGGTCAACTGGTTCTTTGCCTCAGTGAGATGACCACAGGAAAAATTACCATATTAGATGGCCCAGAATCAACCAAATTTCCCATAGCAAACGGATTTTTGTCTATTTGATACTGAGTCTGTTTCATATTCTAAAGGCATGATAGCCATTTATAATTCCTGCTTATTAGTTGCATTTTTTACAATGGCAAATGGCAAGATTCTTTACTACCCTCCCAATACTACTAAGTACTACTATTTCAGGAGAATTATCATTCAGCGAAGGCTCTCCTATTATTGCAATTTACATTTTTCCTAAATTTATACCTTTCCCAGACCCATTAAACTTTCTCCATTGCTAATGCACTGAGTTCCTGTAATTTGTATTCTCTTAATGTGGACAAATTTCTCAGAAATGCTTAGTAAACATCTTTAGCTTTCCCTGGAAAATTAGCTTCAAAGAGGAATGGAGGTTGCAGGGAAAAATCTGCAGAGTTCTTACAATATTTTCTGATAATGCATGATTCTCTCATAGTAATTCTATAGACAGTATCCCTACAGAAGGTGTCATCAAGCACTGACAACATTAAAAGATGCTCCCTAGGCTGCTAGCCAAAGTAAAACTGAAAAAAGAGCTATATGAATCTGTCCTTGAGCAAGCTTTACTGGTTAAAGTTCATAACTTGTTGATATGTTTTATTCTTATTGTTATTGACATCTTGTGTGGTAAGAAATAGCCTTTTTTTTTTTATAATACCCTAGTTTGTATGTACCCACTATTTGTAGCAGTATGAGAAGCAAAAGGGAAAACAGGGCGTGTGTGTGTATGTGTGTGTGTGTATTAAAATTTTTTGGAATATAGCACTTTTTAACTGTAGGGACTGCCAGGGGTTATATTTCAAAGTAAATGACAGACCTTTGACATGATGGTACTGTCATCACATGGGAAAGAATGAAGATAAGCCCTTCATGTTGCCTGTTTCCTGGGGTTTTGTACGTCTACATAATCTTCCTGGGGAGGAAACAGGAAAAATATAGAGAATAAAAGGAAACTAGCTACATTTCCTTTCCTTTCCCTTCGAACCCTTCTATTTTGTCACCTGGAATTTCACACCTGGCCTGTGCTCTCCTGGACATGTTTTGATCTTTGTTTCTAAATGTTTACTCATGTAAAAATGTGCCAAAGTATGGGGAATGTGGTTATCCACACAGCATGTGCTGATCTATTTCCTGTGTTTTCTTAGATGCAAATGCCAAACTTCCCAAGGCCCTGACCATTCATCCTCAGGTTACACGGAATCTACTTTAAAAGCATTTTGAGCATATGAAGACTCTAGAGGTACTACCGACCTTCAAAGGCCTGGCAACTCTATCTTAGGTATGGAACCCGCCTGTACCTGAGACAGGAGGAGACACATACCTGACATTTTCATCCAGCCTGCAGGGGAATGGCCATCTATTCTGAAAAGTCACCCTTCCTAAATCATGGAGAGCTTAAAGAGAAGCAGAAGGTATAGTTTTTCCCCTCCTATCCTACTTACACAAGAGACTTCAAGTAGCTCAGCAAGATTATTTTTTTGTGGTTCTTACTAGGAATTATCATTTTTGTTTTTTTAGAATATAAGTTTGTCCTGGAGAAACCATACAGACACAAGTCCAGACACAGTCCAAAAATGGAGTCTTTCAGCCAATTTTTAAAAATTCCAATGTTTATTGAGTGTTCACTATGTACTAAGAATTGTGCCAGCTTGGTGAAAAGGACAGGGAACATTTGAGCATCAGGTGGAAGCTAAACACATGTCCACCAGGTGTATAAACTAAGGTCCCTTCCTACTTTCAAAAGGATTGGGACAGGGTCTTTTTTAACAGGAGCACATCCAAACCTAAGGGTAGCATCATCGTCATCTGATCCTTTTACCTCTACAATATGCAAACACTGAGGATGGATCATGGAAAAAGCCAGCAACCACATTATATGATCACCACTATGCGGCCATCAGAGAAGATCCAACAAGTTAATCCAGACTATGTCTGCTATGTGTATGGTGATTCTGTCAGACAATGGATGGACAGTTAAGAGAATAGGGTGACTGACTACCAGGAATGACCCCAATCCAGCTCCACTGGAGGTCAAAGAAAAGTATTCTACAAACATTGGTTCAAACCTGAGTGTAATGGAGATATGAGGGATGCTTTCAAAAGGACTATATGCTGCATGCATATAGTCTGAGAATTACAATAAGGATACTTTGTTTGATATGATGTTCTTGTTAGGTGCCATGGAGTCAGGTCTGACTCATAGTGACCCTCATATGCTTTTCAATGGCTGTTTCATCATTGCTTCGGGAGTGGATTACCACGGTCTTCTCCTGCTTTTCTTTTGCTGGGGATCAAACCTGGGTCCTCAGACAGTGTGCAGCAGCACTCTACCAACTGAGCTAAATCCCAGCCTGCTTCATATGATTGTTGTTGTTAGGTGTTGTTGAGTCAGTGTCTGACTCATAGTAACCCTGTGTACAACAGGCAAAACAATACTGTTAGTGCTTCTCTGCTATTCATAGGGTTTTCGATGGCTGATTTGTTTTTGAGAGTGGGTTTCCAGGACCTACTACCAAGCCTATAGCACCAGGTGTTCACAGGCAGTCTCCCATCCAAGTACTAACCAGGTCCAACCCTGCTTAGCTTCCAAGATCTGACAGGACTGGATCCCACAGTGGTACAGATGCAGGCATTTGATATGCTAGGCAATAGATATTTGTACATATGAGTCTAATTTCTGACCTATCTTCATCTGTCCCTCAATAAAGACCAACAAACATTGTGCTAGGCATGTTTTGAGTGCTTATTCTTACTTCTGACCTTGTTGTTGTTGTTGTTGTTTGGTGCCATCAAGTCGGTATCCGACTCATAGAGACCCTCATAGGGTTTTCAATGGCTGAGTGCTTCTGGATTGCCTTGGGAGTGGATTGCCATATCCTTCTCCCATTTTGTGGTGCTGGGAATCGAACTTGGGACCTCAGAGACTGCAGAGCAGTGCTCTAACAACTGAGCTAAATCCCAGCCCACTTCTGACCTTAGGATTCTATTACTCACCTGCCTCTCTAACCCTTGATGTCCCTTGTAGCTCTCTGCAACAGGTTTTGTCCATATCTAACACAGGAAACCTCTCACTACAAGAAAAAAGGCTTGGTTTACCCCTTATTGTTGTTTATTGTTGTTATTAGGTGCCATCGAGTTGTGTATAAACTCATAGCCATGAATTGGTAATGTATCTGTAAAGTGTTGGAAAAAACAGAAGGATTGGCCTTTCTTATTGTGGTTATCAGGGTACTACAGTGGTCTGAGTTTTAAGATCCAGGAAAACATTCAATTCCCTTTACTACTACTCAAGATTTAGATCTTACTCAAGCTAGACCAAGTAAAGACATACTATTTTCAAACAAAGAAAGGTGTGGTTAGATATCTCCCTTTGAGGAGAATCAAGCAGCTTGGATGATGTCTTATGAAATGCTTCTCTGCTTAAAGCATTTCCAGTCTTAATACACTACTGAATGACCCATGGATTGTTGATGAAATCAAATTGGAATTAAAAAAATTCCTTCAATCAAATAATGATGAAAACACATCATACCAAAACATATGGAATACAGCAAAGGCAGTTTTAAGAGGGAAGTTTATAGTATTAAGTGCCTTCATCAATAAAATAAAGAAGAGCCAAATAAATGACCTAATGACACAACTTAAGACACTAGAAATCCAACAAAAAACCAACCCTAAATGGAACACACAGAGGGAAATTACAAAAATAAAGGGAGAAATATCTCAGTTAGAATCTAAAGAGATAATTCAAAAAATTAATAAAACTAAGAGCTGGTTCTTTGAAAAGTTTAATAAAATAGATACCCCTCTGGCTAACCTCATCAAAAAGAAAAAGGAAAATATTCCAAAGAATAGAAAAGGAGGGAACACTCCCAAATACATTCTATGAAGCTACCATCACCCTGATACCTAAACCAGGAAAAGAATCATCTAAGATAGAGAATTATAGACCCACCTCCCTTATGAATCTAGATGCAAAAATATTTAATAAAACTCTGGCAAACAGAATACAGCAGCATATGAAAAAGATTATTCACCATGACCAAGTGGGATTTATACCACAGATGCAAGGCTGGTTTAACATATGGAAATCAATTAATGTAATCCAACATATCAAGAAACTGACAAACAAAAACCACATGATCATCTCAATTGATACTGAAAAGGCCTTCGATAAAGTGCAACACCTTTTCATGATAAAAACACTGGAGAAAATAGGTATAACAGGCAAATACCTTAATTTCATAAAAGCCATTTATGACAAACCTACAGCCCACATTATATTAAATGGAGAAAAACTAAAACCATTTCCTCTTAGATCTGGAACAAGACAAGGATGTCCTCTCTCTCCTATTCTATTCAACATAGTAATTGAAGTCCTGGCCAGGGCAATCAGACAAGAGAAAGAAATCGAAGGGATACCGATTGGCAAGGAAGAGGTCAAATATCATTATTTGCAGATGATATGATTTTATACTTGAAAGACCCCAAAACCTCAACCAGAAAACTTCTGGATCTAATTAACTCCTTCAGCAAAGTTGCAGGCTACAAAATTAACACACAGAAATCAATAGCTTTTCTTTACACCAATTCCAAACAGGAAGAGAAGGAAATTTCAGGAAAAATACCATTCATGATAGCCCACCAGAAAATTAAATACCTTGGAATCAATCTAACCAAAGACCCTTTAGATCTCTACAAGGAAAATTTCAAAACATTAAAGAAAGAAATAGCAGAGGACACTAAAAAATGGAAAGACCTCCCCTGCTCCTGGATAGGGAGAATTAATATTGTAAAAATGGCTATCCTACCAAAAGCAATCCATAGATTTAATGCAATACCCATTAAATTCCATTGACTGACTTTACAGAAATAGAAAAAATGATCCCAAAATTCATATGGAACCACAGAAGACCACGTATAGCCAAAACGTTCTTAAGCTGCAAAACGAATGTAGGTGGAATCACAATTCCTGACTTCAAGTTATACTATAGAGCAGTGGTTGCAAAAGCAGCTTGGTACTGGCACAAAAATAGGCCTGAAGACATCTGGAACAGAATAGAAGACCCAAAAATACCTCAACACACCTATAGCCACCTGATTTTCGACAAAGGAGCAAAGCAAGTAAACTGGAAAAAGGACAGCCTCTTCAACAAATGGTGCTGGGAAACATGGTCATCCACATGCAGAAAAATGAAAGCTGACCCCCATCTCTCAATATACATGACAGTTAACTCAAAATGGATAAAAGATCTCAACATAAAACCAGAAACTTTAAAATTTGTAGAAGGCAAGATAGGCAACACACTCCATCATATAGGCTTAGGAAAGCATTTCCTTAATAGGACTCCAATTGCTCAAGAAATTGCAACAAGAATAGATAAATGGGATCACATGAAATTAAAAAGTTTCTGCACAGAAAAGAAACAATTAACAGAGTCAAGGAAACCCCCACAGAATGGGGAAAAAATCTTCGCATTTTATACATCAAAGGTCTAATTACTAGAATTTATAAAGAACTCAAGAAAAAAATTCCCCCCAAAACAAACAACCCAATACACAAATGGGCAAAGGAACTAAGTAGACAGTTCTCAAATGAAGAGGTCTGTAAAGCCATGAAACACATGAAAAAATGCTCAACATCCCTAGCCATTAGGGAAATGCAAATCAAAACAATGCTGAGATTTCACCTTACACCAGTAAGAACAGCCAAGATCAATAAAACAAACAACAACAAATGCTGGCAAGGTTGCGGGGGAAAAGGGAACACTCTTACATTGTTGGTGGAGCTGTAAATTGGTGCAACCACTGTGGAAATCAATATGGAGGTACCTTAAAAAACTAAAAATAGATCTACCATATGACCCAGCTATAACAAACACTATTGGGAATTTACCCAAAGGGAGATGGGTCATCATACCACAGAGACACCTGCATCTCCATGTTCAATGCAGCACTTTTCACAATAGCAAGGATATGGAATCAACCAAAGTGCCCTTCAACAGAAGAATGGATAAAAATAACTATGGTATATATACACAATGGAATACTACTCAGCAATCAAGAAAAATGAAATAAGGTCATTCGCAGCAAAATGGATGGGATTAGAGAAAATTATTTTAAGTGAACGAACACGAGCTCAGAAAGAGAAACACCACATGTTCTCACTCATATGAGGGAGCTGATTCAAAATTATAAGAAGGAAAAATCCTATTCAAAGGTCGGATCATATGAAAAGGGGCGGGAAGGTAAGAATGGTGTCAATAAAAATGGTCTAGAAAATGCATGTAATTGTTCTAACAAGATAAAAACAAAGACCACTACAGGAAAAGTTTCAATCTTAAACAGAACTGGAACCCAAGGACATATAGAAAAATATTACTAAGTAAAAGATAGAGAAGACTTAGATGGGAAACTTAGATGGGAAGGGTGGGAGGGGGGAAGTATAGGGGAGGGTAAGGGGTAATCTATATAAATAATGTTTATCAAAATGCATATATGGAAATGTCACAATGAAAAGCATGTCAAAATGAATCACATTAAGATGTACATTAAAAATTTCCAATTAAAAAAAAAAAGCATTTCCAGTCTTCTTTCACCACTTAGATAAAATCCAAGCTCCTTGCTATGACCTGTGAGGCATATAATTTGTCACTGCCTCCTCTGTAATTTTGGTCTATACTACTCCTTTCCCTTAATGAACTCCAATCATGTGGCCACATTTGTCTTGGGTTTGATAATTAACACTTGCTATTCTTTTTATTTTTTAATTTTTTTTGGGGGGGTGTTCCAACACTTCTTCTTGTGGCTGGGTTACTACTGAGATTTGACTCTGAGTCTCTTTGTTGTAGACACTCTTCCCAGGCCAATCTTGCTTTCATGTTGTTCTATTTTATTTTCTTCATACTTTTATCATTACTTGGTTTTTATCTTTCTCATGTATCTATTTGTTAACAAGAATGTAGGATTCATATGAGCAGAGACCTTATTTGCTTTATCTATTGGTATGACCTAGCATGGTGCCTGGAATGTGGTGGTGGTGGTTGTTCTTGTTAGGTGCCATTGAGTCGGTGTCCAACTCATAGCAATCCTCCGTACAAAAGGTGAAATAGTATTTTCAGTGCTTCTCTGCTATTCATAGGGTTTTTAATGGCTGATTGATTTTTGTGAGTGGGTTGCCAGGTCCTTCTCCCAAGCCTACAGTATCTGGTATTCCCAAGTGGTCTACATCCACGTACTAACCAGGTCTGAACCTGCTTAGTTTCCAAGATCTCACGGGATTGGATGCCACAATGCTAATGTGATTATGGAACAGGGAAGCCACATCTGATAAGAGAGTCAAGAGACTACAAAAGCAGAGGTTGGGGAGGTACTTCGAAGATGAAGAAGGGATCCACAAGTCAGGAATACAGGCAACCAACTAAAAGGCACTGAGCTGGAACTTGCAGAGGGAATGGCCCAGGTAACACCATGCCTTTAGTCAGTGAAACTGATTTTGAAATTGTGGCAACCAAGCTTGTGACAATTTGTTATAGTGGCAATAGAAAACTCATACTGATTATGAATGCATGGAACTGATAGTAAAACCCAAGTAGAAGTATTTAGGTTTGGCCTATTTTCTTTCAGGCCTGCAGCTGTAGCCTTGTGGCATCTAATCCCATCAGATCTCGGAAGCTAAGCAGGGTAGGGCCTGGTTAGGACTTGGATGGGAGACCACCTGGGAACACCAGGCACTGTAGGCTTGGGAGATGGACCTGGCAACCCACTCCCAAAAATCAATCTGTCATTGAAAGCCCTATGAACAGCAGAGAAGCACTGACAACAATGTTTTGCCTGTTGTACATAGGGTCACTACGAATCGGATACGGACTTGATAACACCTAACAACATTTTCTTTCAGAGCATGGTTTAATGCATCACTGTTAATCTTTTGTGCAACAGAGGGATATGAACAATGAAAACAATCATATTCTCCAAAGAGAAAAAGTAAGCCAAATTCTAGAAATTTTTCTCCTGTGAGTCCTGAGGAAATTAAAAATGTATTTTCAACTATGGACCATAAGAGGAGATACATAAATGAGTGGCTTCACACATCAAACATAACAATTACACTGAAGGACATTACTGTGGGTGGAACATTTACACAAGCTGGTCTTGGAGCTGGCATCTGTAGCACAAGAAATAACTACCTACAAGGAGAATTTTAAATTCAAAAATATCAGGCCTTTTCCTAAACAAAGATATCTTCTTATCATAACCCCAAATACATTATACCGCATGCATTTTCTTTTGCATTTTTAATAAAGCAAAACTTGAAAATGAGCAGCAATCCTTTTATTCCCCTTTAGAAAATCTACAGTGACCTGCTTGCAAATAATACAGTGGAAGTATCCCAGAAGAGGCTCTTGGTTCATTAAAATAATCAGCATATTCCAATATGCATTCGTCCCTGAAATAATAACAATTCACTTTCAATAAATTAATTACGGTTTTAATGAGCGGAATTTACATTTATATTTCTGCCTTAAGATCTTCATGTGAGGCAGCATCCTCACCCATGCAGTGCCACTGAAGCAGAGCCTTTTGCAGAGGAGACCGGCAGCAGCTGCTGATGGATATGCAGGCACACTGCTGTTTGGAAAACTGAGAAGTAGGATGGGGTAAGGAGCCTGACAGCCAGGGGTGGAAACCCAGCTCTGCCACTTGTTTATTTATTTATTATTTTTTTGTGAGCATGGACAAATTATTTAACATCTCTGCCATTTGTAAATGAGAAAAAAATAACAGTACCTACCTCAAAGAGAGAAGGCTAAACAACTTAATACAACAAAAGCTATTATAAGAGTGTGTTGTTAGCAATAATAACAATTGTGCAGTTCTGACAGAGGTGAGGTAGGTTGCAGAGAGAAGATATACTTATGGGATCTCCACATGCACACCCAAGTTGCTTTTGGATGTGTACACACAGTTTCTTTCAGCTCCTTCACAATTCTACTTAGAACCACGGGCAGAGCAGAGATATTTTTAATAAATGCCTGGACTGGCCAGAATGCTCAGGGGACCAGGTGTGTGGTGTTTAATTGAATTTTCTGCTTGATGGAGAGCAAAGCAGTAAATGCTTTTGGCTTGAATCTGTTGGCTGCAAATCTTTCTAAAATATATTAATCTTTTAACTTGCCCTAATGGAACTCACTGAATAGGATTGTTTTTTTCTTGAAGAGTGAGGAATAGACCTCACTTGAAGACCATCCTCAACTCCAATTTTCATCCTGCAATACTTGAGCTACTGAGGAGTCTCTATGCAGTAGCTGAAGAGCAGATATAAGCTGGCCTGATCACTTAACCTACATTTCTCAGCGGCTGCCATGTGCTTTGCATTGGAGAACATGCCATATTTTCTCCTGATTCTACTCTCCCTCTTTTCCCTTACTGGTGAAATGTTTAAAAGAGAATGATAAAATATAGATGGCCCTCAATTTACGACGAAGTTGCAACCTGATAAACCTACCATAAGTTAAAAATATCTTAAGTCAAAAAATGCAGTAAATACACATAATCTGCTGATGAACATCATAGATTAGCAACCCAGACCATTGCAGAGCGTATTGCTGGCTGTGTATTGCTTTCACATTATTGTAATGCCAAAAAATTGTAAATTGAGCCATCATAAATCAGAGACTTTCTATAATCTGGTTAGTTGAGTCCATAATTAATGAAGCTTGGATATAATTACTCATTTAAAAAAATAAAAAAGCATAAGGAATTATATGGAATATGGAAATTGTTTTTTCAGGAAGCTTGTCATACACATGACAAATTATGGGACAAAAAATTAACCTTCTGGTCACCCTAGCTGGCTTCAGTTTTTCAAAACTAAGGTTCATTTTGTTCCATTTTTAAAAATTATGGTCCTATATTGTCCTCTATATGTAGGACACATTACTATACAAAAATAGATAATATGTAACCCATCTATCTATCCTTGTCTATATTTTGGTACAACTTTCCAGACTACTAAAATTATAGTTTAGAGTTAAAATGTTTGAATAAGTTTTTTATTTACAGACTAGACCCTCAAAAATATAAATTTATGATTGCATGTTATCTGCTTGACTCACCTAACTTCTATTTTCTCCAGAAAATTTTGTCCTAAACTTCTCAACTGTATCCTGTCAACTTTAGAGAAACTATAATAGAAAATGCCCTGACTGCTTGGAATATCTCTTAGATTTCATATAAAAAATTTCCCCAAGTCTTAAATTGCTCTCTAGTTAGCAGAAAAATATCATGTATTATTGATGGGATTAGTAATTTAAATTTTTTAAAAGTCTCTTTTAATTTGCTGCATAGTTAAGTCCTACTTTATAATTGAATTTAATGATTTCATTGCAAGTGTCTAGAAATACTGGATAATAAAGAAGGTCTGTTCTATTGTCCCAGCTATAATACTATTTTTTTCATGGCTGCCTTCTCTGTGATTATGCAGCATTTTTATGCCCCATTGCAGCATATATTGCATTTTAGTTTTATTATAATCATTTGTATATTGGTCTCTCCTCTCTTAATCATGAACTTATTGAGGGCAAAGGTTGTATTTTCACTTATCTTGTCATTTCCTCAAAATGCCTAGCTGCTCAATTAATGTTTGCTGAATTGTTGGGGAGTTAAAGCCAAAAATAATTTAAAAATAACAAATGAATCATAGCAGAAAATGTCTACCCCAGTCCTCTAACTGGAAAGATTTCATATAATTTCAATTTAACCTCACAAAGTTATGACAGTATGTCTCATGGAAAAAGATCCAGGGACCTAGAATAGATTATGTTAGCTCTCCAGGTGACTGAAAATACTAAAATTCATCAAAATACAAATCTTTCTTTCCATGCTTTTAGGACTGAAATTAAGAATGATTCAACTGAAGCACCCAAGTAAAGGTGACCTTTCCTATGTGAAATGTGAATATTTTAAAAAGGAGAAAAAGGAAGACGAAAAAGAGAATACAAGATGGTAAGAATTAGTGATAGTTTATCCAAGGAGAATTGTCAATTAGAAAGTCATATACTTGTTAAACTTTCAAATGCACACAAAGCAACTGGGACTCAATAATAGCCTCCACTGGGGCCATGGGAAGTCTACCTTCTAGAGATGCCCTGTCTGAACGAGGCAAAGGACTGCTACACACAGAGCAGATTCAGAAACATTTTTTGCACTGCAATGAAAGGTAGAAGGGCTGCTCTGGCATTTGGGAATCAAGCTGGCTGCTCTGGCATTTGGGAATCAAGACGAAGAGGAAGAGTTGCTTTCAATAAACCCCAGGATGGAACATGGCATATAAAGATGGCATGCTTACTCTGCTTTCCAGGATCCTCTCAGCTGCATCCTAGTATGAGGATTCAGGGCTTCCCTTAGGTTGAAGTCTTTTATGCAAGAAAAATAATTTTAGGTGTTCACCTGGGGTTAGAGGTATAGTCTTGGACTAATAAGAACTCCAAATTGTTTTATGGCAAAGAAACTCTTTCCCCTTTAAAAAAAATAATCCTGAGTCCTAAGCAACTATTACACTACTGGCATCACAGTGGGTACTTAACTGATTTCTTAAAATGCACCAATGGGCCATAAAGGTTTATAGTTTATATAATATTAACCTTATTAGCATGTCATCTTAAGTGTCTGAGCCAGCCAGCTGTAGTCACCTCAGAAAATTAACAAATCCACTTCCATGCCTGCTGCTCACCTGCAGGCCCCAGGCTCCAGTTGCTTTTCAGGGATGAAGAAGAATATGAGAGGGAGTGCTGCCTTTCCTGCAGGTGTTCCAACCCCCCATTTCAACTTTTTTCTTGGTTTCTTTTCAACACCTTCCTCCTTCTTGAAGTACTTAATTCTCTTTATCAGCATCCTTTTATATGGTGTGAAAACAAGTAATGTGTAATATAACACATTTAAACTTGAAAAATGCTACTTTCCCAATCCATCAAGGAATGAGTGTTGAATGCTCCCTAGAGAACTTAGTAGTGTGGTACTAAGCACTGTTAAGCTTTCATGCCTATCATCTATGTACCTATGTTACATGCAAAGATATACACAAAGATACTTATGGTGATAGCTTAAAGATATTCCCACAAACAGGAATACCTTCAGACAGCTAAGCAGTCTTCATATGAGAATGATGCTCTCAGATAACCATAAAATAATAAAGTAAACCTTAAGCACTTCGCAGCTAGGCTATCCCTGAAGCTGATTCTCATAGTTCTTTAGATGAAAATAATCCTTTTATATGTCATCTGATTAGAAGGCAATATAAAAATGAATGTAAATAGAATCATAAACATGTCTATACAGTTTCATATGTTTTCAAATGCTCTGAAAAAATTGTAAAAACACACTATGTATTTTAGTTTTAATTTGTGATATTTGAAGATCTTCCTTAAATTTCTCATCTTAATTGGCATGCTTTTAGTAAAACGTGTTTCTCCTGCTTACAAACAAAATCTATATCTTTGAGCATTTAAATTTCCATGTTTATTCACACACCATATTAATTTTTGATTGCACAGTTTAAAAAATTCTTTGAACTTGGAGAGAGTGAACTTATATGAATAAAAGCAGTATGGAGCAAGGTAATTGATACCTGTAAGAAGTTATTTCAGGTTAACAATGAGGGCTGCATGACTATCTTCAGTAGAGTATATTTATTCATTTTGAATATTTTTCATTTGAGGCTATGAATTGGTTGCTTATTATATTAGGTATCCATTTTTTTTTACCCTAAGTCATATACACAGTTGAGGCAGGGAATATTTTAGCATAATGTCTGTTTTCTTGGCATTGAAATTTTGTTTGCTGGTGAGATGAAGAATTATACTTCCTCAAGAATTAATTGCCCAATTCTGGGCAATTTATTTTGTAAAATGATCTGGTTTCAATTAATAGCTTTCTCTGTCAGGACTTATTTGTCCATCTTTTGAAATTGGTGAGGTAAATCTATATTTATTAGAAATAGATTTGATTGTTAAGACTAGAAAAATTATTACACCAATTTTTATTCTGCTTTGCAAAAAAATTCTGTATAAGAACATAATCAATTTGAGCTTAGTAAGGTCAAAAGCAGCAAACTATAACATTGAAGCATTTTGTTAAAGTTATGATTTTGTTTCTCTAAGACAGAATATTTAATGATCTGGTCATTGCAGATTTTTTTTTCAACATGCATTCATTTACATGACTGATACAAAATGTAGCACTGAAACTTGAAATTCTAATGAGTATATTATCCTCTTTTCACCTTATTTCATCCACTATAGCAGGATTAAAAACATATGAATTACACTATAAACTATCATGACTCAGTGATTGTTTCCTTAAACTAAGTCAGCCCACTAAAATATCCCTTGGTGTTCATTCACTTAAAAACATGTACTTTTTTAGCAAAGATGCATTACTTGATCTGAAAATATCTTTAAGTGCCTAGAAAAACCATATATATAAACTTTCTTTGGCAATCATAGCTTCTATTAGAGATTGTGAAACATTTTAGGATTATTGAACAAATATCAATTATGTCTATATCCTCAGTGTCAATCTGAATTGGAAATATGCCATCTTTTACATCTTCACTAATAGAATTTTTAATTAGCTGTTGATTCTGTCAATAATAGAGTTCACTAGTATTTAAAAAAGTGATTTGTCCAAGCAATTCCTCATCTACTTATTCCACTAATTAAATTTTTTAAAACTGTTATTTGCTATTATATTCAGAGTAATTTTTAAGCAGAATATTATGGTTTCAAATATAAGAAAGATTTTTCAGCAAGGTATTTTAATACACAGTTACTATTTCCCCACTGATTATAAAGCCTTTGTGAATTAAAAATATCATATGAGTAACCTATTCAAAAATCTGATATTTATATGTTTAATCCAACCAGACTTTACTAAATATCTTTTCTCTACTGAGATGTAATGAAACAAGTAGAAGTTCTATGCTTCAAGAGAGTTAGGATCTAGACATGAAGACATGAAATTGCAGGAGAGTATACAGCAAGGAATATTTTAGAAGATAAAGGCTCGAACTCAATGGTAACTTGTACTCCTAATTATTGACTTGGAATTTAGTGATATTGCTTCTTTGAGAGCATACTTCTATTTGTTGTTGTTGTTAGGTGCTGTGGAGTCATATCCGACTCACAGCAACCCTCATAGGGGTTTTAATGGCTGATTAGCGATTGTTTCGGGAGTGGATTACCATGTTCTTCTCCCATTTTTGCAGTGAAGGGGATAGAACCCAGGTCCTCAGAAAGTGCCAAGCAACACTTTACCAACTGAGCCAAACCCTGGCTTCTCTGGTACCTGGTTATTATAATGTTATAATGTTCATTTCATTTTTCATGATCCTTCATTTATATTAATTTTTAATGCTTGCTTCTTGAAATATAATCTGTACCATGAATTGTGATTGAATCACTTCAACATACAACACACAAAAAAGATCTTCCTTTGATAGAAAATAAGCCAAGAACAGTGTCTCTTCCATACTGTCAAATTCAGTTTTCCCTAAAAAGATAAATATTTCATTTTAAAAAATTGAACTGAGTACACCTTAAAAATAATTTCAACTGGTTAAATTTAAGCCAATGAAGGATGATGAGAGTAAGAGCTAAATTTAAAATAATAATAATAATAATAATAAATAATTAATAGTAATAAAAACATGGCCTCTGGGCCCATTGTTGTTGTTGTTGTTAGGTGCCGTCGAGTCGAGTCCGACTCATAGCGACCCTATGTACAGCAGATCGAAACACTTGCCGATTCTGTGCCAGGCAAACCATCTTATTTATGTTTAAGCCCATTGTTGCAGACACTGTGTTAATCCATCTGGTGGAGGGTTTTCCTCTTTTCCGTTGACCTGCCACTCTTCCAAACA
>VMDO01030836.1:0-20787 GCA_007922755.1 Pedetes capensis
TGTTGTTATTTTTTCTGTTGTTGTCTGGTTTGTTTTTTTGCATCTTGTTCTTATTTTTGCCAATATTTTTGCAATTTCTGATTAATTCTGATTGCTTCTAGATTTCATTTGATTGTATATATTGACAATTTTTATCTTTCAGATATTTAGTTTACTTGTATTGGTTTCTTATTTTCTCAAAACTAGAAATGTATCAATAATAAGAGTGAGACTGAACATCACTGTCTTATTTCTATGTTCAATGCATTTGCAATTTTACTTTAAGGATGATGTGTACTCTACACTCTGATGAGAAGGCAGTTCTTTTCTGGTTCACTAAGTATTTCTTTCTAGTTTGCAAGAGTTTTATATCACTCATTATGGCTGATACATATTTTTGAGGCAATTTAAATGATTATAATGGTTTTTCATGATCTAATGTGTTATAATGACAGTTTTTCTCATGACATATTATTAGAAGAAATATGCATTTAGCTTTATATAATATGCTTAAGAGACATTTATGCATACACATATAAGATTGATATAAATTTGTTTTCCTGTTTGTTTTATCTTTATAAAGAATATTATTTTGGAAGTAATTTTAGTATCAGTGCTCTTCAGTCTCACAAAAATGAAATAAGTATCTACTCCTCTTCTTGTGTTTAAAAACCTTAAATGTAGAAGGAGTTTTATGTTACACTAGGATTTGGTAAAATGTGTCTTTAAAACTACCTTGACCCTGTGTCTTTACATGGAATTGTTTGTATTAAATTTTTGGTTTTAGTATGGGTAAGGTTTTCATTTCTTCTCAACTAAATTGTAATTTAATTTTATTTAACTTTGACATTTTATGCATGCTTCTAAATTTATTGGCATAAAGTTTTCTTTCACAAATTCCCTTCTTTTATATCACCAGTTTTTCATCTGTTATTGATATCTATGTAGGATTATTTTAAAATTTTAATTTAGAATTTTCTTTATGTCATAATGTTTCATCTAACCTGTTTTCCTGAAGTTTACTTTAGGTTATTCCACTCTCTGGCATGGAGTACTTATCACCTTGACTTTTCTTTAAAAAGAAATTATACAAACATAGAAGGACTTCCAAATACAAAATAAGCTATAACTGCATAACTGCATAGGGAAGAATAGAAATGAATTCTTATTTCACATTTTGTACAACTGTTTCTCTGTATAAGTTGGACTCATGTCTCCATTAATATTTATTAAGTATCTAATTGAAAATATCCAGTAAAAGAGCTTTCTAAGCAGATGAATCAGTATGAAAGATCTGTGTGTAATTTTTATATTTTAGTGCCCCAAATATCTTTTTTTAATACTATAATTTCCTGAAAAATATAACCACCTTGAGATTATCAAATAATATTTCTCTTATTCAATAACACTTATGATTTCTTAATACCATCATTGGCCAGGAGAGTGCATGATAAATAGCTTGAAAACAATACACAGATTAAAGAAAGGAAAGATTAATACAGATCATAATTGAAATCTAGTAAACTGCATTCTTTTTTATTTAGCTTTAACTCTCTAATGTTTACAATGTGGTCAGCATGTAGCACATCTGTTTTGTAGTGGACCTAATTATTTCTGATAGAGATTTCACGGATATATGGGAAGCTCAAAAACCTGTACTTTCATTTCCAGTTTAAAATGTCATCTGAATAGTAGTCCTTGAAACAGCCTCTTCCACCTTTTCACTAAAGTAGTTAGGAAGAGACTTAAAAAGATGAAATTGCACAACACTGTGAACTGGGACTCACTGTCAACTTATTGTCAGAGTATGAGAGGAATTTCTATTAACTACAAGGCCAAGGGGAGTGGATTAAATATACAATCAGTGTGATGCTGCTGGTTTGCCTGCTGCCAGAAAGCAGATAGAAAGACCTTTATTTCTTTCCATTTTTCTCTAATCCCTGGATCAGAACAAAATCTGAACCAAGTAGAAAATTGAATAGCTATCTTTTCACTGAACGCATGCTAAAATTAAGACAGGGTTAGGGCTCCTCATCCCTCCCCTTGCCCTGACCCTTAACATTGTGTCACAGTTTTTGTTCATTCTGCTGTTCCAATTTTTAATGGCCCAAGTGAAGGGAAAAATATTGGAAATGACTTGAATGCTACATATATAAATTCCAAAACTAGAGCAAAAAAATTAAAATAAGAAAATAAGATAAGCAGTAATATATCTCTAGTCTGTGTTAAATTTGCTCAGTACTAACCATGTATGAAGAGTGTTAGACATGTAATGTAGGTGTTAGAAGACAAACATCAATAGATGAAAATAGTAGATAAGTGGCAGATAAATATTGGAAATTGGACTAGGAAAAGTGTGTATTGTTGTGTATAATTTTATACTATTGTACAATCTAAGAAATGACTCAATTTGGATACTCCATTCAAAGATTTATTGTTGTTAGGTGTCATCGAGTTGTGTCAGACTTACTAGGAGCCCTCATAGAGTTTGCAATGGCTGATTGTTTCAAGATTGTGTCAGGAGTGGTTGCCACATCCTTCTCCTGTTTTCCAATGCTAGAGATTGAACCCAGTTCCTCAGAGACCACAGTGCAGCACTCTACCAACTGTGCTAAAGCTCAGCCCCAACCTTTCCATGACGCATAAAGGTAAAAAAAAATCTAATGATATTATGATATAGAATTCTCGTCCCTTCCATACTCAGAGGTCTATTCCACTTCCTATTATCTTTCAATATTTTCTTTATAGTACATTAGATTGGTTGTTGTTGTTGTTGTTAGGTGCCATTGAGTCGGTATCTGACTCACAGTGACCCTACATACAATAGGCGAAACACTATTGTCAGCGCTTTTCTGCTGTTTATAGGGTTTTCAATGGCAGATTGAATTTTGGGAGTGGGTATCAGGGTCCTTCTCCAATTCGATTGGTAATTAAGTTTTATTTCTTTCTTTGTTGAGTAGTGGTATTGCTGGCTAGATTATGCACTCAGCTAATATGGCATCCTTCTCTGTTTTATTCTCTGTTCTATGCTTCCCATATAGAAATATGTGTAAGACATAATAAGAGCTCAGCAAATATCTAACAAATTCAACAACACACAAATGAGTGTGTGAATTCTGAGAATTCAGAGAAAAAAGTCTTGTGATTTTTCTAAGACTAATGGGTAAAATTTTAGGCAGTATAGCATCCTTGACAAGATCTGTGATATGTATTAAAAGGAAGTCACCAGTTACTGATTAAAAAACAACCACATACAAAAAAAAATTTAAAGAGATATTAAGAGGAAATGATTGAAAGATATAAAAATACAAATAGACATATGTTTCTCATGAAAAGCATCAGATCAACTCATATCAACTTCTAAAAGAAGTCAACTCATATCTTTCAGCCTTTATCAGAATTTCTAGTTTCTAATCCAGCTGTGTACAACTGAGTTGTTGTTGTTGTTAGGTGCCTTTGAGTAGGTATCCGACTCATAGCAACCCTGCATACAACAGGTGAAACACTATTGTCAGTGCTTCTCTGCAATTCATAGGGTTTTCAATGGCAGATTGATTTTTGGGGGTGGGTTACCCAGTCCGTCTCCCAAGCCTGAAGCACTTGGTGTTCACAGGCCGTCTCCCATCCAAGTCCTAACCAGGCCTGACTCTGCTTAGCTTCTGAGATCTGATGGGATCAGATGGCACAGGGCTATGGCTACAGGCACAACTGAGTTAATCATTAATCCCACACAGGCTTTAAAATAAAAGGCTATTTATAAAGACTATAAGAATAAGAAAAATGGCACAAGGAACATCTCCCCCCATATCTCGATCGAACAGGCTTCCTTATACAGGCACACATCTGAATGTGTATGATTGATTCTGTATCCCTGAAACAGAGACAGGGGTTATAATTATCTCCAGAATGAACAGAAACATTGACCTTATCTCAATGTGTCTTTACACAGAAAAGGCACATCTACAGGATCTCCAAAGAACTCTCAGCGAAAAATTTTAGTATATATATCTTATCAATGAAATTTATACTCTGGATAATTTTCTTTTTAGTATATTTATCTTAAAAGAGACATAAAGCAACTGTATTTTACTCTGACATACTAGAGCATTTATATACTGTATTTATATGAAACACACATTTGCTGTGGATTAGGATTTAGCTCAGTTGGTAGAGGGCGACTCTGAACTTTCTGAGGCCCTGGGTTTGATCCTCAGCACCTCAAATATGGGAGAAGGATAGGGAAGTCCATTCCCAAAACAATCCCCCATAGAAAACCCTGTGAATAGCAGAGAAGCACTGACATAGTGCCAGACGTGGCCAGAGCTGAGGAGTCTTTCGTTGTGTTGCACATATGGTCACTATGAGTCAGACATGAATAAATGACACCTAACAACAACATGCTTGCAACTAATATAGCTTTTATGAAATATAAGATAATGAGCACATCTGTAGTAAAGCTCCTCTGAAAATACAAAAAATGTTTTAAGATCCTATCTTTTGTCAACTATTAGCATAAAATTTGTATTGCTTCTACTTAAAACCAACTATGATATACAAAATATATTAATGACACTCATACTCAACTACGGGTATAAGAGAATGAAAAAAAACTAAAATGGGTAGTATAAACTGAAGACAGTGTACAAATTAGTTGTTCTTGATAGACATACCTCAAAAATTTTAGGAAAATTCTTCTTCCTCTCTCCTTCCACAAGCTCTCTCCTCCTTTTTCTCTGCTTTTTTCTCTGCAGTAACTATGTGTACATCTCTCTCCCTTTCTTCAGTCAGCCATCCTCTCTGTCTATCTATGCAACATTTCCTTCTAAAAGCCTGCTTAACTCTCCTGCATCCTCTGGCTTCTTCACCTTGCCCTGGGGAGTAGAGATATCCTTATGCTAATTCACGAAGTGAATGCAGTTTTCTCCAAATTTCTTTGCAGATTTTCCTAAACTTTTGAAGGTGCTTCAGTTTTGACTATAATTCCTTAAAGGTGTACTATCTTCAATAAACCTAATCTATACACTATCTACACAATTTTAGCAAAAATACTATAGAAAATATATCGGTAAGTTATTTCATTGAAAATAATGTGTGTTTATGTTGATAGTTACAATGCATTCAATGGCAAAATTACTAAGAAATTCCAAATGACAGAAGATATTTCCTGTAAAATGTTGTTGGTTTATTCTGTTGTCTACTGAGCCTAATAAAATTTCCCTGAAGAATGATTATTTGTGCTGACTCAGTGGCACCTAACAACAACAACAACAACAACAACAATCCCATTCGTGAGAGCAAATAACCTCTCTACAACCCTACTTCTTGATATCATCACATAGGGGTTTGGAAGTTCAACATGAATTTTGGGGAGTGACAAATATTCAGACCATATCATATGTAAATGCTACAAGGAAAATGATCAGTGTTTACTGACTATGTCATATAAGTAGAAGCAGTACTATTTGGGGGAGGGGAAACGGAAAGTAAGAGGAAGAAGGAAATAACAAAGGGATGATGGGGAAATAACAACGAGTGATGGGGTGAAGAATGGCAGGTGTCACATGTGTTCTCTCAGATGCAGAAAATAGACACACGCACGCGCACACACACACACACACGCGCGCGCGCACGCACTCGCGCACGCAGGAAACATATGTAAGACATGCAAGCAGAAGTAGGAAGCAAGAAAGATGACCAGGAGCGTGGAGGGAGGATATGAGTTATACAGGGATCAATATGAGACATATACAGTGAAATGCATGTCTGGAAATGTCATAATAACACCCATTAATTTGTACAGTGACTAAAAAGTACTAAAGAAAAAAGCAAAGTAGTTTGAAGGCAGAGAAATAAAAAAGCATTCTACTCAAATTCCCTTATTCTTCAAAATAAGTGTGTGTGTGTGTGTGTGTGTGTGTGTGTGTGTGTGTGTGTGTGTGTGTGTGTAGTTGTTTTTAGGTGCCATTGAGTTGGTGTCTGACTCATAGCGACTCTACATAAAACTGATGAAACACTATTCTCAGTGCTTCTCTGCTATTCACAGGGTTTTCAATGGCAGATTGATTTTTGGGAGTGGGTTACCAGGTCCTTCTCCCAAGCCTACAGCACCTAGTTTTCCCATGTGGTCTCCCATCCAAGTATTAACCAGTCCCAACTCTACTTTGCTTCTGAGAGCTAATGGGATCGGATGCCACAGTGGTATGGCTGAAGGCCAGATAAGTATAATTGAAGATTTTTATATATGGATATATGTAAATTATTTTTCTTTAAGTTAGATTGAGCTCCCACATATTAACAAGAACATCTGATTTTTCTCTTTTTAAAACTGTATTAATTTGCTTTAAATGATGTATTCCAGTTCCATTTTGGTGCAAATGACATTATTTCAGTCTTCTTTACTGCTGAGTAATATACCATTGTTTCTATATACCACAGTTCTTCAGTGCATTCCTCTTTTGATGGACATCTTGGTTGATTCTATACCTTGTGATTGTGAAGAGCACTGCATTAAATATGGACATGAAATTATCCCTGTGGTATGATGACTTATCTTCCTTTGGTATATTCCCTGAAATGGTATATCTAGGTCATAAGGTAGTTCTATTCTTAATTTTCTAAGGTAACTCCATATTGATTTCCAAAGCAGCCAAACTAATTACATTTCTAACAGCAGTGTAAAAGGTTTCTTTTTCTCAGCATCCTCGCCAGCATTTATTGTTATTTGTTTTGCTGTTCTTGGACATTCTTACTGGAGTAAGATGGAATCTCACTAATGGCTACGAATACTGAGTATATTTTCATCTATTTATTGGATATTTGTATTTCTTCTTTTGAGAACTGTCTACTCAGTTCAATAGCCCACTTATTTATTAGCTTATTTGTTATTTTGGTGTTTGATTTCTTAAGTTTTTTGTATATTCTAGGAATTAGACATTGGTCAGATGAATAGGATGCACAGATCTTCTCCCATTCTGTGGGCTCTTAAGTTTTTTGTATATTCTAGGAATTAGACATTGGTCAGATGAATAGGATCTTCTCTCATTCCGGGGGCTCTCCTTTTATTAATTGTTTCGTTTGCTGTACAGAAGACAGTTTTATATAGTCTCTGTTTTTCTTGATGCAGTTTCCTGGGCAATAGTAGTTTTGTTCAGGAAGTGCTTGCATATACCTATGTGTTGGAGGGTGTTCCTTATCTTTTCTTTTAGTAGTTTTAAGGCTTCCAGTTTTATGTTGAGGTTTCTGATCCATTTTGTATTGATTCTTGTACAGAATGAGAGACATGGGTTGATTTTCATTCTTCTGCAAACGGATATCCAATTTTCACAGCACCATTTGTTGAAGAGGCTGTCTTTTCTCCAACGAACATCCTTAGCCACATTTTTGAAGAACAGGTAGGTACCTGTAATTGTGTTGATGTATTACTGTGTCTTCTATTCTGTTGTAATGATCTTCATGAGAATTTTTGTGTCTGTATCAAGTTGTTGTTGCCACTATGGCACTATAGTATAGTTTGAAGCCAGATATTGTGATACCTCCTGCACTGTTTTTGGAGCTTAAGATTGTTTTGACTATGTGTGGTCTTTTTTTTACTTCCATACAAATGGTTTTAATGTTTTTTTTTTTCTATTTCTATGAAGGATGTCATTGAAATTTTGATGGGGATTGCATTGAATCTTTAGATTGCTTTAGCAGTATGCCTATTTTCACAATATTTCTTCTTCAGATCCATGAGTAAGGGAGGTCTTTCCATCTTCTAGTTTCTTCTATTTATTTCTTTAATATTTTGAAGTTTGCATTGTAAGGTTTTTAGAGTTTTTGGTTAGACTGATTCCTAAATATTTATATTTTGGTGGGCTATTGTAAATGCTATTATTTTCTTGGTTTCACCATCTTCCTGTTTGCTGTTTTTATAACCAAAGGCTACTGATTTCCACATTTTAATTTTGTATCCTGCTACTTTGCTAAAAGAGCTAATTAGCTATTAGAGTTTTCTATTGAATATTTTAGGATCCTTTAGGTACAAGATCCTGTCACCTATGAACAGGAATAGTTTGACCTCTTCTTTCCCTATTTTTATTCCTTTTCTTTCTTTCTCTTGCCTGATTACCCTAGCGAGGGCTTCAATCACAATAATGAATAAAAGCGGAGAGAGTGGACATCCTAGTATGGCTCCTGGTCTTAGAAGGATTCCTTTCAATTTTCTCCACTTAATATGATGCTGGCTATATGTTTCTTATACATTCCCCTTATGATGTTGAGATATATTCCTTCTATATCCAATTTCTTCAGGACTTTTATCATGAAGGGATGTTGAAATTTGTTGAAGGCCTTCTCAGAATCAATTGAGATGCTAATGTGATTTTGGTAGTTCCTTAAAAACTTAAAAATACAGTTACCATATAATTGGACAATTCTACTTTGACAGTATATACTCAAAATAATTGAAATCAGGTGAAGATCAGATATTTGCACTTCTATGTTTATTGTTGTTAGATGTCTTCAAGTTGGTGTCCAACTCATAGTGACCCTATGTATACAACAGAAGAACCATTATTTATAATGCTTCTCTGCTAATCATAGGGTTTTCAATGGCAGATTGTGGGGTTGTGTGTGTGTGTGTGTGTGTGTGTGTGTGTGTGTGGTGGGGTTGCCAGGTTTTTCTCCCAAGCCTACAGCACCTGGTGTTCGCAGGCGGTCTCCCATCCAGGCCTGACCCTGTTTAGCTTCTGAGAGTTGATGGGATAGGAAGTCACAGTGGTACAGCTGCAGGTCCTGTGTTTGTACTATTATTTATAAGAGCAAAGGGTGGAAGCAAAATAAGATATTCATTAATAGATGATGAGTAACCAAAAGGTAATATGTGTGTGCAATGAAAGATGACTTGATCTTGAAAAGGAAGGAAGCTTTGACACATACCACAAAATAGACGAGGCTTAAAGGCAGTATATTAAGTGAAACAATCCTGTCACAAAAGATAAATGTATATGGTTCCACTCATACAAAGTATGTACATTAGTCAAATTCATAGAATAAGAACCCATAATAATATTTGCTACAAGTTAGAAGAAATGGAGGATAGGGAGTTACTGTTTGTAAAGGTATATTTTCATTTTTTCCTCCTACTTAATCTGACTGGATATTTTGATGGCTAGGTTTAATATTTGACTCTTTGGTAGTAAGAGCAGTTAAAAATTTAATGTGAATTTTTATTTTCTACAAGTTTGTTTACATGCAAGTATTATTTATAATATAATGTTATTTAAGTAAAATACTTAAATTAAAACATTAAAGATTTTTTATTACTTATTTTGTCTTTATTTTTTATGAATAAATGTTAGTGGCATACAAAGTAATAAGGCTTTTGCTATTTCCATTATGCACCTATTACATTATTTTTGTTTACACTTACATCCACTTACATAATTTATGGAACCCTTTGATTAATATGTAAAAATCATATGCAATTCTTGGTTATATTCCCATTTTACCCCACGCATTCATGTAATTGCATCATATGATTTAAAATTATCCTCTCCTCCTTTGTCCCTCTCCATCATTTCCCCTCTCCCTCCCCCTTCCACAATCTTTGCTCCCCCTTTCTGTTCCCTTCCCCCTTCTTTCTACTGTGCTTATATTTCCCTTCTTAGAAAAGCCTGATTATCCTTTTTATATATCTAAATATATAACTGTTTTTCTTCATTTAAATTAGATTTAGATCTCACATATTAGTGAGAACATATGGTATTTCTCTTTTGGGCCTGGGTCCCTTCACTGAGGATGATATTCTCCAGTCCCATCCATTTTGCTGTAAAGGATATTATTTCATTCTTCCTCATTGCTGAGTAATATTCATATATATATATATATATGTACACAATTTTTTATCAATTCCTCCATTGATGGATATCTTGGTTGATTACATACCCTTGTGATTGTGAAGAGTGCTGCATTATATATGGAAATGCAGGTCTCCCTTTGGTATGATGGCTTACCATCCTTTGAGTATATTCCCAGGAGTGGAATACCTAGGTTATATGGCAGCTCTATTCTTAGTTTTCTAAGATTTTACATATTGATTTCCAGAATGGTTGAACTACTTTACAATCCGAACAGCAGTGTAAAAGAGTTCCTTTTTCTCCACATCCTCACCAGCATTTGCTCTTACTTGTTTTGTTGATCTTGGCCATTCTTCTGGGAGTGAGATGGCATCTCAGTGCTGTTTTGATCTGCATTTTCTTAATGGCTAGGAATATTGAACATTTTTTCATGTTTCTCTTGGTCCTTCAGACTTCTTCCTATTAAAAGTGTTCATTTCTTTGCCCAGTTACACATTGGATTATTTGTTCTCTTGGTGTTTGCTTTTTTAAAACTTCTTTGTACATTCTTGAATTAGTCCTCTGCCCAGTGTATAGGATGCAAAGATTCTCTCTCATTCTGTATGCTCTTCGTGAATGCTATTGACTGCTTCCTTTGCAGTACAGAAGCATTGTAATTTCATGTAGTCCCATTTGTTAATTCGTGGTGCCTTTTTCTGGGTTATTGGAGTCTTGTTAATACTTTTCTATGTCTATGAATTGGAGCGTGTTTCCTATCTTTCTCTTTTTTTCCTCTTTTTTTTTTTTTTTTTTTTTTTTTTTTTTTTTTTTTTTTTTTTTTTTTTTTTTTTTTTTTTTTTTTTTTTTTTTTTTTTTTTTTTTTTTTTTTTTGGCAGTACTTGAAGTTGAATCCAGGGCCTGACACTTGCATGCTGAGCTACACCTCCAGCCCATTTTTTTTAACTTTTGGAGACAGGGTTTTGCTGAATTATGCATACTGCCTCCAGTCTCAAACTTGAGATCCTCCTCTGCCTCTGCCTCTCCAGTCACTGGGATTACAGGTGTGTGCCACCACACCTGGCTTCCTATCTTTTCCTCTAGTAGTTTTATGGTTTTTGGTTTTATACTGAGGTCTCTTCCATTTCAAAGTGACTCTCAGGCAAATTGAGACAAGTTTTAAAAAAATAAAGACAGACAACTGCTTATAGTTAAAAGTAAACCTGTAAAACATAAGCACCAACTATAACCTTGACTGTAAACTGTAATTATTTTGTACTTATATTTTTATTTCCTAGGCAACTTAAGAACATCTGAAGAAAAAATGCCATGAACCAAATTTTCATTGGAATAATAATTAACTGGCAAGTTCTGGTAACTGTTTTTCATTTAAATGTGACTGGGATTTAGCTCAGTTTGTAGAGTGCCACTCTGCACTCTCTGAAGTCCCAAATTTGATCCCCATACCACAAAAAACAGGAGAAGGACATGTCAACCAATTCTTTCTTTTCTTTTTTTTTTTCCCGGTACTGTGGGTTGAACCCAGGCCCTCGCCCTTGCATGCTTTGCAAGAGCTGGACCACTGAGCTGCTGCCCCAGACTTTTTTTTTTTTTTTTTTTTTTTTTACTTTTTGAGACAGGGTCTTCCTAAGTTAAGCAGACTGCTTCTGGTCTCCAACTTGCGATTCTCCTGCCTCTGTTTCCCCAGCCACTGGTATTATAGGCATGTACCACTGTGCCAGCTGCAACCCATTTTTGAAACAATCCCAAAACAATTAGCCATTGAAAATCCAGTGAATAGCAGAGAAGCATTGACATAGCATCAGGCATTACACAGAGTCACGTAGTGTTTCATTCTTTTGTACATAGGGTAACTATAACCTGGACCTAAATTGACAGCAACTAACAACAACAACAAAGTGTATAATCTCCTAAAGTGTAGAGATTCTTTATTTTTTTTTCATTATTATCAATCAAGCATCTAAGTTTTGGCTTAACTCCATATAATCATTGGATATTTATTAAACAAATAATTTATTCATTTTAAAGACTGAATTTATGACTTGTTTCTCCCTTTTTGTTAAAAATGGTAGCTTCTTTGGAAATTTCACTAATGTTGAATCATCATCCTCCACACATAAAAATATACTACATTTATTCTTGATATACTATATACGAGATTTATTTTTATGTTAAATATACTACCTTAAACTATATAACATTGTTTTCTCACAAGTGGACTCCAGAAACAAAAGTGTCTCACTGAAGAGATTACAGACTATTTTCCTTTGGGTGTTTAACCTCCCATTCTTTTTTTTTTATTGGAAAATTTTAATGTACACTTTAATGTTATTCATTCTGCCATTCTTTTCATTGTGACATTTCCATGTATGCATTTTGTTGTACATTATTCATATAGGTCCCCCCTTACCCTCTTGTATGCTTCCTCCCATCCCCCTCTATTAAAGACTTCTCTATCATTTACTTGCCTTTTTACGGGAATATTTTTCCATATATCCTTGGGTTCCAGTTCTGTTTAAGGTAGAAACTTTTCCTGCAATGAACTTTGTTTTTACCTTGTGAGAACTATTGCATGCATTTTCTAGACCATCTATAATAACACCATTCTTAGCTTTTTTTTCTTTTATTATGATCCGACCTTTGTATAGGATTTTTTCCTTCTTATAATATTGATTCAGCTCCCACATATGAGTGAGAACATGTGATGTTTCTCTTTCTGAGCTTGTGTTCGTTCACTTAAAATAATTTTCTCTACTTCCATCCATTTTGCTGCTTATGGCCTTATTCCTATTTTTTTTTTGATTGCTGAGTAGTATTCCATTGTGTATATGTACCATAGTGTTTTTAGCCACTCTTCTGTTGAAGGGCACTTTGGTTGATTACATATCCTTGCTGATGTGAAAAGTGCTGCATTGAACATGGAGATGCAGGTGTCTCTGTGGTATGATGACCCATCTCCCTTTGGGTAAATTCCCAATAGTGTTATTGCTGGGTCATATGGTAGATCTATTTTCAGTTTTTAAGATACCTCCATATTGATTTCCACAGTGGTTGGACCAATATACAGCTCCACCAACAATGCAAAAGTGTTTCCTTTTCCCCAGCAACCTCGCCAGGATTTGTTGTTATTTGTCTTATTGATCTTGGCCATTCTTACTGGTATGAGGTGAAATCTGAGTTGTTTTGTTTTGCATTTCCCTAATGGCTAGGGATGTTGAGCATTTTTTCATGTGTTTCATGGCTTTACGGACCTCTTCATTTGAGAACTGTCTACTCAGTTCCTTTGCCCATTTGTGTATTGGGTTATTTGTTTTTTGGGGAGATTTTTCTTGAGTTCTTCATAAATTCTAGTAATTACACCTTTGTCTTATGTATAAAATGTGAAGATTTTTTTCCCATTACCTGGGGGTTTCCTTGACTCTGTTGTTTCTTTTGCTGTGCAGAAGCTTTTTAATTTCACATAATCCCATTTATCTATTCTTGTTGCAATTTCTTGAGCAATTGGAGTCCTATTAAGGAAATGTTTTTCTATGCCTATATGATGGAATGTATTGCCTATCATGCCTTCTATAAGTTTTAAAGTTTCTGGTTTTATGTTGAGATCTTTTATCCATTTTGAGTTAACTCACATGTATATTGAGAGATGCAGGTCAGTTTTCATTTTTCTGCATGTGGATGACTATATTTCCCAGCACCACTTATTGAAAAGGCTGTCCTTTTTCTAGTTTACTTGCTTTACTCCTTTGTTGAAAATCAGGTGGCTATAGGTGTGTTGAGGTATTTCTGGGTCTTCTATTCTGTTCCAGATGTCTTCGGGCCTATTTTTGTGCCAGTACCAAGCTGTTTTTGCTACCACTGCCCTACAGTATAGTTCAAAGTCAGGGATTGTGATTCCACCTGCATTAGTTTTGCAGCTTAAGAGTGTTTGGCTATATGTTAACCTCCCATTCTTTAAAACACCATTGCCAGTCATTTATCTCTTTATCAAAATTAAAAACAAAATAAAAACTTTTATTATTTTTATCCTTCATGCAGTATAAGATATAGCTTCAGTTCAAATAATATTTCTAAAATAGCACCTGCCAGGGAGAAACGTGGGACAAAGGTAGTCATAGTAATAAGTAGAGTGTTGTATATAGTCAATAGTGATACTTAGTAAATAGTGCATGACTTGAAGTTATTACCACATCATTACATTTTTGGCTGAAAAACTACAAATGATTAGAGAAAAGAACTACTAAAGAGTATGCTTGGCTAGTGTATGTAAAATTTAAATATAGATATTGATGGCAAATGGCATATAGATGCTAACATTAGAAAGAGCATTTAATCTCTTTAATATTCAGTTTCTTCATCCATAAAAAATGTAATAATGTCACTTAACTTACAGGATTAGTATAAGAATTAACTGGAATATTTAACATGCAGTAATTGCTAAATAGTGCATCATCATTATTATTATCATCACTGCTAATAAGCCCAACTTGACTATCTGTTAAATTATGGATACTCTATGGGTAAGAACCTAGGACTAACATATCCTCACTATCCAATCAGTGATTACTAAATAAATTGAATGAAATCTTTCTCACCACTTGAAATGGACATGTAGGATGAGTAGCTACATTGACGTGAATTTCCTTTAAAATTGATTCTTTAATAACAAATGTGGCTCTTATTGATCCATTCGAGCTTTGTATACATTGACTTTCATAGCTAAAATGTATTGCTTTTACTTATGTGATGTTTATAATCTTAAGAACCCTCTAGCCCTTAAGCAGAAGCAGAGCTTTTTTAGATAAAAAATATAATAATTCAGGGAATTTATATAGTAAAATTAAATATGAACTTGAATGCTTAAGTATTGGGGTTTACTGCCCCATGAGTTATATTTTAGAAAAGATGCATATATAGGTGAAATAAATAATAAAATATTTCAATATTAAATAGAAATTTTGATATTAATAAAAGTAGCTACCATAAGGGGAAGCTAATCATCAAGTACTTTGCCTATACTTCATTGCTCTTAATGAGGCTATGAGGAGCTATTCAACACTTGCCCTGTACAAATGCAGACACTGATGCTCACAAATTTGAGAGGCACCAGATACACTAAAAGCCTGTCTGGCTCCAAATGCTCCTCTAGCTTCTCTGCTTTTTTTGTATGCATTCAACAATATCATTAGCATTTTACTCATCCGTCATTTTGAAATGCCAATTCTTCAACTAAAATGCCATACTTTAATTGATGTAGCAAGTACCAAAAGTTTCTAAACTTGAAGATATTTCAACAAATTCAAAGTTAAATCATGTTCCATGGACAAGAATTCAAGTTGACTTGGCTCTGCATCGCATTTGAGTATCTCTGTAAACTATGACTCCAGTTCTTCATACTTAAAATAGAAGTTAATAATCATCAGAAGATTAGGTTAAATAACTTAATATACATAAAAAGCTAAAACACTGCCTAGTATATGACAAGGACTCAGATACAATATATTATTTATTTACTACTATTATTATGCATTACCCACATTTCTTTTTTCTGTATTTATGTCTTTTGGGTAGAACCACCAAATTGCATCAGATCCAGCAATAACATGGAACTGCACTACATACCAAAAGCTAATATGTAGCTTTCAAATGGAAAATTTTATATCAGTACAATTCTTTCTCCTCTGAATTTTACCCATAATTGTTAGCATAGCATTTTCAACTTTTCATTCCCATAAAATGACTTCATAAGGAAATCATGAGAAACGCTTATATTCTCAATGTTTGAAAAGCTAGAGAGATAAATGTGTTAAATGCTTTGCAGTTATCACAGATGATATCAGGCAGACTATTTCTTCCACAATTATATGTCACCCAAAATAAATGGCACTTTACTAACCAACCCTGTAGGAGATGTGTATATATTTGTTATGTTACAGTGAGATATTAAAATGTTTTCTGTCACAGTTTGAATCTAAATGCCAATGGATTATTAAAATGTACATTTTAAGCTCATGTGTCATATCACACAGAACGTGAGCAACAAAAGTTCTGCACTTTCAGAAAACATCCAGCTGCCCCTGGTGCCTGTAATCTACACAGTGAAGTATTTTTTTCTACTCCTACTGTTGCTTTCAGAGGACTCTTCCGGATTTGGGAGCTGAGATTTTTATTCATCTGGGTCCCTGCTAAGAGTTGACATTTTCATAGAAACTGTTCCTTTGTCTTCCTTTGTGACTGTGTTCAAGAAAGATGGCACATTAAGTACTGAGGTGACTGATGCTTCCCAGTTTCAGGTCCTGCTACATTATTTTCATATGCACAACTCAGACCTTATAAACACCCAACAGCTGCAACAATTGTTCCTGTGGGACTGCTAATAAGTGTTCATCAAAGGGAACTAGTGTAAGTCAGGGACTGCACTGATGGTACTCATTTTTTAATTGTTTTTAAAATTGGTTGATAATAGCATTTCACTTCAACCTTTTTGTGATTTCCAAGAGTTGCTCCGTCATCTTTATGTTGATTTTATTACTTGATGCTAATAAAAAAGTTAAACTTTTGGGGGAAAAGGTATTTTATATATTGAACCAAAACATTTTCACATACATCCATTGCTTACACAATAGGAAATTTTTATTTCTCTAAGATTATTTTTTTCAAGTAAGTAAGTCAATCTTATGTTAAACTAATTTTTCCTATATTGCATAAAACCAGAATATATATATATATATATATGTAAAATTGAATCACATAGGGGAAACTGGGATAGAAAATCTCTTTTATGATATCCCATGAAAAGCAAAAGGCAGTCTGAATGAGGAAATAAGTGGAGCTCCATAAAAATAAACAGATAAAATAAAGTGTACCATTAATTATAAGTTTGGAAATGAATAATTTTGTTGGTAGAAATATGTTGTTACATTGCTGCTGTTGTTAGGTGCCATTAAGTTGAGTCCGACTCATAGCGACCCTCATAGTGTTTTCAATGGCTGACTGTTTCGGGATTGCCTTGGGAGTGGGTTGCCACGTCCTTCTCCCATTTTGCGGTGCTGGGAATCGAACTCGGGACCTCAGAGACTGCAGAGCAGCGCTCTACCAACTGAGCTAAATGCCAGCCCCTGTTGTTACATTAAGACAATTTTTGAGAAAAAAGGAAAATGAGTCATTTTCTAATTCTTCATACAGTTTAACTGTGAATCCTTCAATAACAGTAAAACAGTGAACTAAAAAAGCTACATTTTACTATTTTTGAAGCAGAAATTTTTAATAAATAATTAAAATAGTTAAGAATTGGGGGGCTATTAACTTTAGGAATGTATAATAAAAAGTAATCCACTTACTATGTATTGTTAATTCTCATCAAAATATGAGCTATATTAATCTAAGTTACATTATTGTTGTTGTTGTTAGGTGCTGTCGAGTCGGTATCCGACTCATAGCGACCCTCATAGGGTTTTCAATGGCAGACTGTTTCGGGATTGCCTTGGGAGTGGATTGCCAGGCCCTTCTCCCATTTTTGTGGTGCTGGGAATCGAACTCGGGACCTCAGAGACTGCAGCGCAGTGCTCTACCAACTGAGCTAAATCCCAGCCCAAGTTACATTATACTAACATTGTTAATCAGATTTGATATCATTGTTTAAAAATTTAGTGTCATTTCATTAACACAATTTAAAATGTGCTGATTTTTGTTATTTACTCAGAAATAATCTAGAAAATTCCTATGTCATTTTAAAGGAGACTAGGGTAAAGTACTTCTTTTCTTCCTGTTTCCTTTTTTTTTTTTTTTGATAAATGGCTTAGCATTAGGCCTCAACAAAAAGATACCAAATTTTAAAATTTATTATTGTCAATAGTCTGAATGACCTTTACTTTAACTGCATCTTAGCTGTCAGTAATAATCCAAGGCTGCACTTGCAATGATAAAATGAAAGACTTTGCATATTGAGTCTCTGGATCTCCTTGAAAGAGCTCAGCTATCACACTCATTTATTCCCTTTGTCACAGCAAGGTCTATTATGAAAGCCCATTCGTCTTTACCTGAAGATGAGGAGTGGAAAAACTCCACTTCTGCCTTGAATCAAGTACCAACTACTTCAGAGCCCTCACAGGTATAAATATGCTGAATTGCTGCAGGTCCAAGATTCTCTCTCTCCCCCTGGCTGCCTCCCCCTGTTTTTTTTGCTCTGGGCACTGGCTCTTTAAGAGTTTACTTCACATTCATAATAAACCGTTTCTGTGTCATATAAAACAAACAAACAAATAAAAAAATACTTTATCGTCCACCTGAAAGTCTCATTTGAGCTGGGGTTAGAAGTCTGAAGTTTGAAAAATAGCTTGTTTTACCTATGTAGAGTAGTACTAACTATAGGAATAATACTAACAGTTCACTGAAAATATCCTAATGTATTTTATTTTGAAATATGAAAAAATTTTATTTATGTATGATTTTTGTTATACATAAGACCTATTAGGTGAAAATATATTATTGTATTCTTATTTAGTAATTGGCCAAAAGATATAACCATGTCTGAATGCTGCATTGGACAAAACATCACAACTGATAGATAATGTAGGAAATGAATACAAAATAAAGATAAATAGTAAGTACCATAATGCACATATTATTAGTTAGTGATTTTGTCCCAATATCCAATTCATATAAATTTAGTTGCTGAGCAGTCCTAAATACAAAATCCCATTTTTCAAAAATGATCCCCCTGACTAGCTTCAGACCAGGAACTTTATTTTGGCTATTTTACTCCCTCTTCAACCAAAATCTTGAGTCTCAAATTTTAGTCTATTTTAAAGTAAGAAAAGAATAAATAAAATAAGCGAATGAAATAACTTTAACTTGCTAATACCCCTAAGCCTTCTCTATCTGGACAATTGATGCTGAGAAGAATGTGAAGGAGACTCAATTGGTCAATATCCTTGGAAGAAGAAAAAAGGTTTTGAGATGCATGTATGAATTTCTTAGGGCTGTTGTCACAAATTAACACAAATTTGGTGTCTTAAAACGACAGAATTTATTCTCTCACAGCTCTAAAGCATGGAATTCCAAAACCAAGGTGTCAGAAGGGCCTTGCCTGCTCTGAAGTTGGTGGGGGAGAATTTGCTCTGTTGAGGACCAGCCCTCCTTGGCATTCCTTTGCATCCCTAGGCTCATAGCCAAATCACTCCAATCATTGCTTCTGCTGCATATAGTTTTCTCCTACCTTTGTCTGTCACTCACCTCCAGCTGTTTTATGAGCACACATGTGAAGGCATCTGGGACCCATCCTCTTAATCAGGATGACCTCCTCAACAACCTTAACTTGATCACACGTGTAAAGGACCTTTGCTTTTTCCCAAACAACATCACTTTTTTTTTTTTTACAGATTCCAGGAATTAGGACATAGATGTATTTTCAGGATGTAAAAGACATTTTTTAGTATAGTATATGCTGTTAACCACTACTGATATGAAAGCTTAAAAAAGAAAAAGAAAGAAAAGAAACACCATTTCTAAGTGGTCACCTATTTACATGGCAGTGATTGTCCCAAAATAATGCCCATTCTTGAGGGAGAAAAGTAAGTTATGGAGAGCACTGACAAACACTTAATTTTGTGTTACAATCAAATAATTATTGAGCTATATTCAAAGTACCATACAATTTAGAATAAGATTTTTGGACACTTTCCGGAAACTCCTTTTGAAATATATATATATATATATATATATATATATATATATATATATATATATATATATATATATATATATATATAGCTGGTTCTGGTTCGTGTAAAATAAGAGCTAAGAAAACTACTGTTTTTACTTTACATAGTAATTTGTAAAGAAACATTGCAAAATAAACTGAAGTTGGACGGGGTCAATTGCATGTAATACAATTGATTGACTAGTGTATAAAAATCTCAGAGGTAGATAAAGGTAGTTTCTTTTGAGTGACTTTAATCATGAATGAATTGATTATTGACAAAGATAGCACTCACATTAATTTTCCATATATAATGACAAACCTCTTCAAAGATGTAGATTTATTTAACATGTTGGCAGTCTTTGGTTGTACCTTTTTTAAAAAGTGTTTTCTGTAATGCTTTTTTATTTCTTTCAAGAGTTGAACTAACTTACTCTGATGCAAAATGGGCTGGGAGAGTTCATCTGCTAAAATGCAAACTAGGGATGCTTTTCTATAGCTATTCTTGGGCACATGCAAATCAAGCTTTTTAACTCCTAGATTGGATGCCTCCAACACCCCCTTATTTACATAAACTCTAGGCTCTTGCAGCCATCTCCTTTGTGCAGCCTGTTTTTTCTGCATGCATTCTGATTAGACTTGTGCAAAAATGCACAAATTTCTCATCCAATCAAAGACTGACCTGGGGAAACTGGCAGGGAGTGACTTTAGTAGGAGATTACTAAATTGGCAATTCCCTTTTAACTCCAGTAGTCATTTGGATGAAATGAACCAGATCTTAAAGAGGGCAGCCGTTTTGGTCTAAATAGAAATAAAATAAAATGCCTTTGACTTAGGGAAGATACTGCAAGACAAAACATGCAAAGAATCATTGTGAACCGAAGACAGAAGAGCAGTCTAAGTATTTTCTAGAAAAAAAATAAGCTAGTTAAAAAGTCCAAAAATAGGTATTCTGTATTATCACATTAAGATTTCATGGTATTCTATATTGATATATTTGTTATAAAGTAAATTACCAATATAAATAACTGATTCATTATAAGTTATTTTCTTCTTTAATTTCTTTCAAATATATATTGGTTTTGTATTGTAGATCATCTATATTTTCAGTTATGCCACATATTTGTGTGGCATTTGATTATAAAGAATATTCAAGAACAAATGTGACAAATATTCAAATAAATATGAATTTTAAGTTACCTCTTACTGTGAAATGTCAATGTGAATAATAATATTATATAAAATGTATTGAGGGAAACTATACCCTTATAGTTACCA
>VMDO01030837.1:0-20787 GCA_007922755.1 Pedetes capensis
ACAGAAGCATCGAAATGCATACATAATCACCCTCACAGTGTATGTAAGCAGACCTGCAGTCCCATTCATTGATGTGGTGATTTTGAAAGGATATTTGGTCAAATATACCTTATTGTTTTCTGAAAGTGTTTTATTTCTTTAAATACAAATATATTAAATATTTAAAACGTTGGTGGTGTTTTTACTGGGCAACTTACACTATGACCTTTTTCCCTTTCTTTAAGAAGATCAGACTACATTAATAAAACAGAAAACAAGTTTTACTGTTTATTGAATGTGTATTTTTAATGGCAGTGAGCCCACTCTAAAATCAAACTCAACAGAGATTAGCACAATACAGGATAGATGACACAATGAAGTACAATACAGTGTGGTCCAGTCTAGAATAATATTAAGTGGATATCCAGAAGGACTGTACCAAAGGCAGTATTTTTTTTTTTAAAAGACAGATCAAAAAAAGACACTGCTTGTTAAAGTTTTCTTGCTCATATACAATTGACTCTGCATAAGAACAAGAAACAAACACCTGGGCCCCTAGGAAGCAGAGCTGTGAACCAGCACTTAGTGGGAATCAAGACTCCCAGGAAAGAGAACTATTCATGGAGCTGCCAGGAAAGATATCAGCCTGGAACCTAAGGAAGCCCATGAGTGCATTCAAAGGAGATTGGAAAGAACACTGCAGGAGAGAATCCCTGACAAAGAATCAGTGAATACTTAAATAAATAGAGTCAGCATAAGAGGAAAAATAATGTTCCCATGACACTGTATGTTTAATATATATGTGGGGAAGAACTGAAATCTCTTCCTCATGTAGGTATTACTGAGTTGTCTCTGGGTTCCTAGAGGTACTGTCAGTATGACAGTATCTTTCTGGAAAACTTCAAACCATCATTTCTAATTACGATCACAGATAAAATCTAAGTATCTAAGTTATATAAACCTAATATAAATATTCACTGGCAAGATTAAGATAGAGATATAAAGATATTTTAAGGGGAATATATATGCATGTATGAGTAAATTAAAGTTTGCCTCGAGATACAAAATGGCAATTAATAACACAAAAATGAATCTCATAACTCTCATCCTTCTGATAATATTAACTTTTTAAAAACAAGCCCTACATGGATCTCTGCTTGAATTTATGGCTCTTGCCATCTGATAGATGATAAATTAAGTTTGAATATACTTTTGCTTCTAAATGATCTCAATATTTTTACTATAAAAATGATCCTCTGAAGAAAGATGTCACCAGTGCTAAATTGAAAGCCATTTCATTTGTTTTAATTTATACAAAACTGAATCATATTTTTGGCTTCTACTTAGTAAAAGGTCATTAGAGTGTAATTGCCCCATTAGTGACAGTCTGAAAATGTAGGCATGAAGCTATAAACTATAAATCCATTTCAATGACCCTTTGGGGTTTGTTTTAATGTCTTCCTGTCTGTTAGCTTTCCAATAATGTTGGGTACTGTAGACAAAGATGAATCTGGCTTTATTGCAAGAAAAGCAATGGCGGTTGGTCATATTCACAGTAAATTTTTTTTACTTTGTTCTCAAGTGAGTAATTAATGTAAAATGGCTAAGAGAATTTCATATTAGCTTTGTGAAGGTGACATTCTTGAGGGGTTTTCTCCCTACCCTCTCCAGTCATTTCTGCCCAAGCATGGTTGCAGATATAATTCAGGCAGTGAAGATTAGAGGTCACTTAGTAAAATGCTTTATGCTGAAACCTCTGAGTAGTATTCCTTTTGTGAGCTGAAGTCTTGGGCTAGGGTTTAGCTCAGTTAGTAGAGTGCTGCTCTGCACTTTCTGGGGCCCTAGGTTCGATTCCTAGCACCACAAAAATGAGAGAAGGATGTGGCAGCCACTCCCAAAACAATCCTGAAAACCACCAGCCATTGAAAACCCTATGAGGGTCACTGAACTGGACATGATTCCACAGCACCTAATAACAAGCTAATGTCCTACAACGAAAATAAATAATATTGTAACAATGAGCAATTAATTGGCCTTGTAGACCATAGGAACATATTTGATGTGGAGAAGAGCCTCTGATACTCAATATGCCTGATGTGTTCAGTTCCTGTTCAAAAAAGTAGCCACCGAGGTGATTCACTTAGGAAACTTTATGCTAAGTCATGCATCTTTCCTTCCTGCTATGATTTGGATACTTCCCCCAAAAGCTGCTTTGTTAAAAGCTTTGTTACCAGATTGTTGGTAGGTAGCCATTAGGAGAGGATGGAAATGTTAAAAGGTTGGGGGCCCAGTGGGAGGAAGTTAGGCCCCTCGGGGTGTGGCCTTGAAGGTGATATTTGGACCCAGTCCCTTCCTCCTCTCTTTCTGCTTTTTATATATCTTGAGTTGAGCAGCTTTGCTCTAACACAGGCTCCCCACGATGGTGTGATGTCTCCTCACCGGCCCAAAAGCCATGGGGCCAACAGACCAAGGACTGAGATAAAATAAACTTATAAAACTTTCCTCTTTAGTTTTTTTTCCAGTACTGGGGGTTGTAGTCAGAGGTTCATGCAGGCTATGTAAGTACTCTACCACTGAGCTGTACCCCAGCTCCTGCTATATATGTGTGTGTGTGTATGTGTGTGTGTGTATATATATATATATATATATATATATATATACATATTTTTTTTTGAGACAGGGTTTTGTTAAGTTATACAAGCTGCCTCTCACCTCAAACTCATGACCCTCCTGCCTCAGCTTCCCAAGAAGATGGGACTATAGGTGTGCACCATGATATCTGAGAGTTCTCAATTCATAGTAATTTCTCCATAAAAATTTATTAAATGAACAAGAATCATAACTGGGGGTGTTTGTTTGGTACTGGGGATTGATCATTCCAGGGCCCTGTACTAGACAAGTGTTCTACCACTGGACTACATGCCCAGCCCTTTTCCAGGTTTTCTCTAAGTTGCATAGGTGGCCTCCGGCCTTGACCACACTTCTGATTCAGACTCCTAAGTCACTGTGTTCACAGGTGTGTGTCACCCTGCTTGGCTATGAAGAATCTCTTTTCTAAGTACTGAAATTTTCTTCTTAAAACTGAGCCCTTAACGATATCCTGCCATTTGTAAATATGGAAAACTCAAACTGGGTAATTTGAGGCGGTATTTAAGGATGACCATTTGTGTGAGGTATGAGAACATGACTGAAATATAATGAATCCACAGTGAACAGTGCAGTTAGTTCCCTGAAACCAGCAGCAGTCACGGGATAATAAACCAGTCTGAAGGGAAAAGGAAGCTGATCTTAGTTCTAAGAACACTCCCAACAATCAGCCATTGAAAACCCCATGAATAGTAGAGAAGCACTGACAATACTGTTTAGCCTGTTGTACCTAGGGTTGCTATGAGTCCCACACCTACTCAACGGGCACCTAACACCACCACCATCTGACACATAGGCTACTTGTAACCTTTCAGAAAGTGCCTGCAATTACAGAATGGAATGGGTTGGAGGATCAGGCCCCAAAGGACACAAAAATTTACATGATTAAACATTGAGAATGAGAAGAGGAAAATTAAAAGAAAAATCAAGCAACTGGGAAGTCTTTGGAACCAAGAAAAGAAATTTCTGGAAGGAAGTAATTGGTAGAGGTGAAACCGTCCCTGCCTTCCATTCTGCCCTCACCCTTCAGCACTCCTCCCTTCTCTACCTCCTTCCTGGACAAGTCAGTTTCTTTTATCCCATCATTTCCCTTCAGCACTATCCAAACTCCATATCCCCTTTAGCTTGCTCATTTTCCAGGGCTCATTAGCTACCATTGCCTCTGAAAGACTTTCCCTCCCTGTCCTAACAAGTCTCTCCTCCTTGCCGTGGGAGCTCATTATCCCTAGCAGCCCTCCTTCACAGCACTTAACCTCATCTTAACTAGAAATCTGGTAGTGATATTTAAAAGTCTCTCTTTCCTCTAATAAAACATGGGCTTTGCTAATTCAGCAACAGTATTATTTTGCTTCCCTTTCTCCTCTGCATGACACAATGCAACATATACGTTGAACAAGTGCATCAGCAAACAAAAAAATTAAATTAAACTTTTGTGGCTCCTGCTGGATAGTTTAACCAGCCATAGATATAGATCTTTCCAACTTGTCCCCATGCAAACTAAATGTACATCTTTTAAAAGTCAGTAGAGGTTGAGAAAGTAATGAAGCCACTTCATTCAATTAAATAGGAAAGGTGGTTTTGCTTATAGGAGTCATTATGTAAATCAACATGCTAGCAATAGCTAATACCATGTGACAATTAAATTGGCTTTTGCATCTCATTTATTCAACTTACCATTGCCTTCACACATCACTGAGTCCTCATATCATAAACAGTAATTAAGATATTAATCATAGAGGTCCTCAAACAGTATAATTTGTTTTAGTGGAGATGCATTTTTTTTCTTTTTAAATCTCATGTTACTATATTCTTAGTAAGAAATATACCTAAGATGCTCTAAAATTAAATGTACCCATGTAATCATGTTCATACAGCCTGTTAACTAGGAATTTTCCTTGTTTTTATTTAGGTTATTTGCTTGCTTAGTGGTGACTGGTAGTGTAAACTATAATAGCTCTTCTGAAACTAAATGAACTTTTTTATAGAATAATCTCATTATACATAGTAATGTAATTGCTTCTTTAATTAAAATGATTTCTTATTTGCCAAGGGAAAGACAAACAACAATAAAGATAAAGAAAATCAAAGCAAATTTAGACCTTGATAGCTTCACTTCAAATAATATTACATTTGAATGCAAGATGATTATATAAGCATTATCCCATTACTGATTCTCAGAGCAGCAGCTAATTCCATTAAACAAAGATGTGGGACAACTTTGTGTAACAGAGACACATGTTGTTGTTTCAGTGCATACAAATGTGAATTTTAGCTGGGAAGATGTAAATTACCAACCACCACCATAGGGAGCTAATAAAGTTCTAGAGTAAATAAATACCCACAAAATAAATGAAACTCTAAAAATTACTAAATGAATAATGAAAGAAACTAAAGCAACAGTGTGTAATGAGCAGGCTAAAGCAATTTGTGGCTGCTATTCACTTCTTTGGGTTAATTTATGTCTGGATAAATTAACACCTAACTCGATTACTTTATTATCCAATTTCAACAAAAATAAACAAAACGTTGGTCTCAACTGTTTGCAAAGTTTTAATATAATTACTTTTTTTAGTACTGGAGGGTGAACCTATGGCTTTCTGTCTTGCTAGGCAAGTGCTCCATCACAAAGCTGCATCCTCAACCTCTTTTTAATATGTGTGTTTTTAGACAGAGGTTTACTAAATTGTGACAGTTGCCTCTGGCCTTTAATCTGCAATCCTTCTGCCTCAATCTCTCAGTTCACTGGGATTGTAGGCTTATACCACAGTGACCAGGAAAAATTTTCTGATTAATTACTTTTAGCTTCACTAATCAACACTCTGTATATAAAGTTAAATTTCCTCCAGAAGTTGCTTAACACTTTTTTACATACTATTAATTATTAAACTATGATTTCATGTGCAGACCAGAAAGAGAGTTGATGTTATTCTCAAAGTGAGTATGATTCAGCAGGTGGTAAGTGGAGACATTTTCCCTGTCTACACAGAAACCTGAAGATCTGGGACACTGTAAATATTACTCCAAAGGGAGGATATTGAAAAAATACATTAAAATTTATAAGAAAATACAGGAACAAAATAATCTTTAAGACTACCAAATTAAAATTTGAAAATCTTTTAATAACACACATTAATATTTTCCTATTGCAGAATTTCTTTTACCAAATAAATACATTTTTTTTCAATTTGCGACTAACATTCTTTGTCTTTCTCTCATTTCCTGTTTTCTGAATCCATAATATAACAATTTGTAATTTAGATAACATTGAGAAAACTGCAAGCAAATATGATTCCCTATTAAAACACAAAAAAGCAAAAACCAAAATCTCTTCAGCTATATACTTTCCTGAGTCATTTCAGATTACATTAGTATAAAAATCAAGTTATGTTTTTAATCAAGGCAGAGAAAAAAACGAAATTCTATAGCCTTTAGTTACTACATATAATTGAATTGATGTGGTAAGAACATTCCCATTAGACAGCTCAACTACCACTGAGGAAGCAAGTCAATCCAATCACTTTCAATTTAACTGGTAGTTAAATTGAACAGTATTAATTGGGGATAAATATTATAGCTTTGCTCCCAAAATTATGTATATAGTAACAAATATAATACATGTATAATTTTTTGGAATTTCTATCAACCTGGACTAATGTGGCTTAATAATGTTACTATTGTGTGCAGTGTTTCCATTTACTCAGTTTTATATCAGTTCTAATTGTTGTCTTTGCTCATCTTTCCCCACCAAACTGAATGAGATAATTCTCATTCAATATTTATCAGTCTTTTCTAGTTTTTGCAGTTATAAAATCTTTCATTGTTCCTATAGCTTCATTCTACTTCATCAGTTCCTCCCTCCCTGTTAAGATATCATTGTTTCCCATCTTGAAAAGAAAATGTTGTTAGAAGCCTTCGAGCCAGTATCCTACTCATAGCAACTCTACGTACAACAGGTGAAACACTATTGTGAGTGCTTCTCTGATATTCATAGTATTTTCAATGGCGGATTGATCTTTAGGAGTGGGGTGCCAGGTCCTTCTCCCAAGCCTACAGCACCTGGTGTTCCCAGGTGATCTCCCATCGAAATACTAACCAGACCTGACCCAGCTTAGCTTCTGAGATCTGACAGGATTGGACACAATGCTAACAGCTGCAGGCTGAGAAGAAAATAGAGGTTATTAAATGTAATCCTCTCATCTTCTGACCACTCTCCTACAAATCTACTTACATTTGAACACATAAATAATGAATTTCTTATTGTTCTTGACTAGTTTCTCTATATTTGCTCTACATTCTTACTTCCTACTCACTTTTTGTGTTAACTTTTTATGGCTTGTTTGTGTGTGCACAATAACATAGAAAAATCTGTAAAATATAAAGACATAGTTAGGCCAATGGTTATAATATGGCCATTATTGCAACTGTTACTCAGATTGAAATAAAAAGAAAATTGATAGAGTGCCACAATTCCTCCTCCAATGTCTAAATCTTGCAATATCAATCACTTTCCACACTAGATCTAGTCACTGTGTTTTAGAACTACTCTCTCCAATATGTAGCCAATAGCCACTTGTGTGTATTAAAATTCTAATTAATACAAATTAAACTGAACATTCCCTTCTCGGTCATGCAAGCCACATTTCTGGTGTTATTTGTGTCTACTGGCTACTGTGTTGGACAACAAAGAGAAGGTTCCCATCACCAAAGAAAGTTCCATTGTACTTGTCTGCTGTAGAATTTAAACACATCCAGAAATAGAAAGCCTACAGCCATTCCACCCTGGCATCTGATCCTGTCAGATCTTGGAAACTAACCAGGGTTGGGCCTGGTTAGTACTTGGCTGGGAGACCACTTGGGAAATGGGTGCTGTGGCTTGGGGGAAGGACCTGGGAGCCCACCCTGGAAACAATCAGCCATTGAAAATCCTGCAATTAGCAGAGAATCACTGACAACAGGGTCAGGTAGGGTTTCATCTGTTGTACATATGGCTGCTGAGTCAGATCGACCTCAACAGCATCTATCAATCAACCAACATAGTCATCTATCTATCTATCTATCTATCTATCTACCTACCTACCTACCTACCTACCTATCTATATCTATCACTATTCCTTTCCTACATTACTATACTTCTCCACTATTGTCCTGCCTGCCTGTGTGTTCTGGAACAATATATAGTACAAAGCAGTAGACTGACATTTTAAAGGCCTATCACTGCTCTTCTCAAAACCTTCCAACAGTACCCATTTTTTGTTCACAGAGAAATGCACATGCCTCTCAGTGGCATGTGATGTGTCCTACTTCCCTCTCCTCTCTGACCTCATCTGTTCCTCTTGTCACTCACTCTCTGTGGCCACCTCACTCTCTTTACTGTTCCCTGAACACACTTAGCCTGCTCCTTCCCAGCATGTTAGCACCAGCCATTCTTTCTCTTTAGAGCACTTCTCAATCCTTCATTTCTTGGAAGTATTTTTCTATACACCATCTTGTGAAGGTGAAGTTACCACAAAGGTTCATTATAGTTTGTGTTTTCACATATGAAAATACAACTTCCATGAGGACAGGAATTGTATGCTTTCTGAAATTCTCTCCCACTTATTCACTTATACAATATTTGGCATATAGATGGCATATAATGATGATTTTTTGAAGGTCAATTCACCATGATCCTGAAGTTGTTCCCTGTGTTTTACACTTTCTGAGAAAGACATCTGTCAACACAGTAAAAGTAGGTTCTTGGGAATAAACTCCAAGTGTACAATCTAGCAGGAGAATATAACAAATTATACAGACAATATTGTCATGCACAAGGCCACTTCTGTCGGCTGAATCAGCTGCTTGTTCTGGTGTAATCAGCATGATCTCCCCGTTTAAAGTGCCAATGAAAATCAGAGCAGTGTGAGAAGAATGATTCCTGAGGAAGGCACTGGAACTACATGCTGCCCATGCATCACCTGCTCTTCCTTCAGACCCCTCTTCAGCTTTAATGACTGTTTAGCGGGCAAGTGATTATTTTTCCTATTCCAACCTGTCTGGAATTTAAGGAAGCTATATCAAGACAAGGAGCTGGGATTTAGCTCAGTTGGTAGAGCGCTGCGCTGCAGTCTCTGAGGTCCTGAGTCCAATTCCCCACACCACAAAAATGGGATAAGGACCTGGCAATCCACACCAAAGGCAATCCCAAAACAATCAGCCACTGAAAACCCTATGAGGGTCGCTATGAGTCGGATACCGACTCAAGGGCACCTAACAACAACAACAACAACATATTAAGACAGGACCATTTAGCTAGCCTTCTTGAAATTTAGGAGAAAGAGATTAGTTTACCTTCTCTCGATTTCGATTGCAAAAATTAATATGAAATTTTTATCAGGAAATTTTCCAAGAGGAATGAAGAGCACACCAACTGGTACAATGCAACCCCAGGAAATAAACCCAGAGATGGTGACCATTCCATCCTCATAGCTTTTACTACTCAGTATTGTACTACTGTTTAGTATTAACTTTCTGGTAGTTGGTATCATGTTGGAGAGACTATAGCGTATTCATATATACTTTTTCCTTTATTTATACATGTTGGTGGGACGCAGAGTAATAAAACTTTTCCTGTATCCATTATGCCATGATTACATCACTTTTGGTTACACTTTCATCAACTCACATATTTTAAAGAACTATATAAACTAAAGAAGAGAAGAAAAGAGAAAGAAAAAATAGCAATTTTAATTAGTATGTTAAAAAAGTATGTGATTATGGGTTATATTGATGTTTTTCTTTCTTTTCACCCTGTTCCCCCATGTATTCATATAATTCCATCATGTATTTTGAGATTTTCCTTTCCTCCTTTCCCCTCTGTTTCCCCTCCACTTCCCTCTTTCCACACCTCTGCTCCCTTTCTCCCCTTCTTTCTACTCTGCATATATGTTCCCTTCTTAGGTAAGTATAATTGTTCATATGTTCTCACTCACAAGTGGGAGCTAAATCTAACTTAAAGGAAAAATCTATATGTATATATATATATATTTAAAGAAATGCTATGGTACCTCCCATGATGTCTTTGTGGAGTATAACTGCCCACCTATTCTGCACTGTTAGGCTACTTCAGTAACATGAGAAAAATATACACATATACTTTGATTGTATATCACTGATTTTGGTTCTCTTTGTTAGAGCAGCTCAGCCTATTCTGAATCCTAAGTAATCACACATATTGGAAATAAAAAATACCCCAATTTGTCAATTGCCAGGTCCAGATCCACTCATGATGGATAAACAGAGTTCCCACATGAGGAAGAGTATCTTTAATAAAGGCATTGGAAGGAAAATCCACCAAAAAGGGATGAGTTCTCCTAGCCTCGGAGGGAAAGTCTTCTGAAAAGAGAATTGTTATTGTTAGGTGCCGTCAAGTTGAATCTGACTCATAGCAACACTATGTACAGCAGATCGAAACACTTGCTGATTCTGTGCCAGGCAAACGATCTTATTTATGTTTAAGCCCATTGTTGCAGACACTGTGTCAATCCATCTGGTGGAGGGTTTTCCTCTTTTGTGTTGACCTGCCACTCTTCCAAACATGATGTCCTTCTCCAGGGATTGTTCTCTCCTGACTACATGTCCAAAATATGTAAGATGCAGTTTGGCCATTTTTGCTTCCAAGGAGTACTCTGGTTGTACTTCTTCTAGGACAGACTTGTTGGTTCTTTTGGCAGTCCATGGTATATTCAATAGACGTCTCCAGCACCACAATTCTAAACAGCATTAATTCTTTTTCTGTCTCTCTTGTTCAATGTCCAGCTTTCACAACCATATGATGCCACTGAAAATACCACGGCATGAGTCAGACACACCTTCGTCTTCAATGGGACATCTTTGCTTTTCAATACTCTAAAGAGATCTTTTGCCACAGTTTTTCCTAGAGCAATGCGTCTTTTGATTTCTTGACTGCTGCTTCCATGGGTGTTGATTATAGAGCCAAGCAAAGCAAAATCTTGGACAACCTCAATCTTTTCTCCATTTATTGTGAAGTTGCGTGCTGACCCAGTTGTAAGGATTTTTGTTTTGTTGATGTTTACCCATATTGAAGGCTATGATCTTTGATATTCATCAGTAAATGTTTTAAATCCTCTTCATTTTCAGCAAGCAGAGTTGTGTCATCTGCATAACACAGGTTGTTAATGAGTCTTCCTCCAATCGTGATGCCATGTTCTTCCTCATAAAGTCCAGCTTCTCGGATTATTTGCTCAGGGTATAAATTGAAGGCCTGCAGCGGTAGCCCTGTGGCATCCGATCCCGTCAGATCTCGGAAGCTAAGCAGGGTCGGGCCTGGTTAGTACCTGGATGGGAGGCTGACTGGGAACACCAGAAGCTGTAGGCTTAGGAGAAGGACCTGGCAACCCCCTCCCAAAAATCAATCTGCCATTGAAAACCCTATGAATAGCGGAGAAGCACTGACAATAGTGTTTCCCCTGTTGTACAGAGGGTCATTATGAGTCGGATACCGACTCCATGGCACCTAACAAAAACAACAATAAATTGAAGAGATAGGGTGAAAGTATGCAGCCCTGACGCACCCCTTTCTCAACTTTAAACCACTCAGTGTTTCCTTGTTCTATTCGAACAACTGCCTCCTGGTTCATGGACAGATTTCTCAAGAGCACAATTAGGTGTTCTGGTATTCCCATTTTCTGAAGTGTCATCCATAATTTGTTATTATCCACACAATCAAATGCTTTTGCGTAATCAATAAAACATAGATAGACATCTTTTTGATATTCTCTGCTTTCAGCTAATATCCACCTGACATCAGCAATAATGTCCCTAGTTCCCCGCCCTCTTCTGAATCCTGCTTGATTTTCTGATAATTCCCTGTCTATATACTGCTGCAGTCACTTCTGAATGATCTTTATTAGAATTTTGCTGATGTGTGATATTAGTGATATTGTCCAATAGTTTGCACATTCAGCTGGATCTCCCCTTTTTTGGGAATAGGCACAAATATGGATCTCTTCCAGTCAGTTGCCCAAGTAGCTGTTTTCCAAATCTGTTAGCACAAACATGTTAACACCTCCAGTGCTGCATATGTTTGTTGAAACATCTCTATTGGTATCCCATCAATTCCTGGAGCCTTGTGTTTCGCCAGTTCTTTCAAGGCAGCTTCCACTTCATCCTTCAACACCATTGGTTCCTCTTCGTATGCAACCTCTTGGAATGGTTGGACATCTACCAATCCTTTCTTGTATAATGACTCTGTGTATTCGTCCCATCTTCTTTTGATATTTCCTGCATCATTTAATATTTTCCATGTAGAATCTTTCACTACTGCCACTCGAGGCTTGAACTTTTTCTTCACTTCTTTAGGCTTGAGAAACACGGAGCATGTTCTTCCCTTTTGGTTTTCTGCCTTCAGCTCCTTGCACATGTCATTACCATATTTGTTTTTGTCTCCTCGAGCTGCCTTCTGAAATCTTCTGTTTAGTTCCTTAACTTCATCATGTCTTCCTTTTGCTTTAGCCTCTCGACGTTCAAGGGCAAGGTCCAGTGTCTCTTTTGACACGTAATTTGGTCTTTTCTGTTTTTTTGTCTTTTTAAGAATGTTTTGCTTCCTTCTTGAATGATATCTTTATGTCATGTGACAACTCATCTGGTCTCCTGTCATTTGTGTCTAATGCATGAATCCTATTTTTGAGGTGGTCTCTGAACTCAGGTGGGATATACTCAAGGTCATACCATGGCTCTCGTATACTTGTTCTAATTTTCTTCAGCTTCAGTTGAACTTGGATATGAGAAGTTGATGGTCTGATCCACAGTCAGCACCTGGTCTTGTTTTGAAATTTTGTACAGAGCTTTTCCATCATCTCTTTCCACATATGTAGTCAATTTGATTCCTGTATGTTCCATCTGCTGAAGTCCATGTGTATAGTCTCCGTTTTTGATGTTGAAAAAATGTATTTGCAATGAAAATGTCATTGGTCTGACAAAATTCTATCATGCGATCTCCAGCTTCGTTTCTGTCACCAAGACCATATTTTCCAACTACTGAGCCTTCTTCTTTGTTTCCAACCTTTGCATTCCAGTCACCAGTGACTATCAGTATGTCTTGATTGCATGTTTGATCTATTTCAGATTGCAGAAGCTGATAGAAGTCTTCCCTTTCTTCATTTGTGGCCTTAGTGGTGGGTGCATAAATTTGAATAATAGTCATATTAACTGGCCTTCCTTGTAGGTTTGTGGATATTATTCTATCACTGACAACATTGTATTTCAGGACAGATCTTGAAATGTCTTTTTTCATGATGAATGCAACCCCATTTCTCTTTAGTTTATCATTCCCAGCATAGTAGACCATATGATTGTCTGATTCAAAATGGCCTATGCCCGTCCATTTTAGCTCACTGATGCCTAGAATGTCAATGTTTATGGGCTCCATTTCTCTTTTAACAATTTCTAATTTGCCTAGATTCATACTATGTACATTCCATGTTCCAATTATTAATTGTAAGTTGTGCTACATCAGCAAGTTGAGCACCCTGGGGTTTTACTCCATTTCTGTCATCACGGTAGACTCTACTTGGAGGAGGCAACTCTTCCTCAGTAGTCTTTTGAGTGCCTTCCAACCTGGGGGCCTCATTTTCCGGCACTATATCTGACAGTGTTTCTTTGCTATCCATAGGGTTTCAATGGCTAGTTGTTTCGGGAGTGGCTCACCAGGTCCTACTCCCTAGGAAAGAGAACAGTACCTCCAAAATGTCTCTTCATGGATAGGGACTTGGAACCCCATCTTTTCTTAAATTTTAATTGGTCATATAAAATCTTCTGGCTCTATGGGCAGTGCAGATTCAACTTAGGAGTTGACAAGCCCTAGCAGGCTTTCTCTAGAGGAATTCCTGAATGAGTTACAACTCCTTAAGTCAATACAAACTAAAGCCTTTGTACAGACAGCTCTACAGTAAGCAAACCATTCTGATAAGATAAAGCACCCATTTGTCATAACAAATGGACTCAATGGGGTGACACATAGGTAACAGTTAACCGCCCCTTAATCCTGCATAAAGTTAAGAATAGTTAATTAAATTAGACACAGGAGATGTAGGTACTCAGATCATCTTGGTTTATCTCTTTGAAGTAAAACACAATTTGTCTCTGAGTAAATCTTTTACTTTGATTACCAACATAACACTAATGCGATAAAGAGATTGTTAACAAAACCTTGATGTAAGCCATCAATGCTACCAACTTCCTTGTCTTTTCTCTGGCCTTTCATAAGATTTAGTAAATTGTAATTCTGTATAAAAAGGCTAAGTCATCTGGAAATAAACATAACACGATCACACTGCCTCCGAGCTGCTGTGACTGTTACCCATCACCGACTCCTCATCCGTCTTTGGGAAACCCTGGATTCTATCTAGACTGCAGCTGGTCTGTGTCAGTCATTTATTCCTTTTGCTTAGTGAAAGCATAAAACAAGGACAAGTCATTATAAACATCACTGTGATTTTTTGATTTCATATTTTCTTTTTAAATAGTACTGGTTTCTTTCTTATTAACTCAAATTTTATGATGCATTTGTAATATCATTTAATTTTTTTCAAATGTTTGCCTACTATCTTTCATTCACAGAAGAGAAGCTATAAAATCAACAGGTTGTGGAGACTACTATTGTTGGAAACTGCTATTGTGTAATTGAAAAACTCTAGTCTGTATTGGAATATATGTGAATACATTTAATTAGAATATATGAGTCTCTTAATAAAGATGTATGTTTTATATACAATCCAACTTTCTCATTCAGGCAAAAGAAACTTCCAGCTCAGGATACTTGGAACATTTAAACTATTTACAATGGAACAGTTGTCTTTCAACACAATAAGTGCAATGTAGTATTTAAAATTATTGAAAATCAAAATAAAATAAAAAGTTATGAAAAAAGATAATTATCTCAACAGATTTAATTATAAAAACATCTGGTATAATTCAGGTTAAGTGGGTATGCATGTTAAGTTTGGTTAGGAGGAGTGTGCAAGTGATGATGTTGAATAATGAGAAAACTCAGGTGGTGGGAAAAATGCTAGTGATTTAATTTCTTATTAATATTTCATTTAAGATATAATAATAAATTGGGATTATAAAAAGAAGTATAGATAAAGAGACAAATTAATTTTATTGTGATAGGCCTTAGCTGAATAAGATTAAAGAATGGAACAGTCATTATTTTAATAAGTGAAGATTAAAATAGACATTTCAAATAGTAAAGACATTACTTTGATACAAGAAAAATGATGCAACACCATAAAAATTCAGTCTTTGTTGATTAGAATATTAAGAAATACCAACTTAAACAGACTGGAAGTGAAGTATGAGTGAGCTATCTACAAACTTCCAAATGTTTTTGACAATCACAATGGCATTCACAATATTCCAAATTTAGTAACTACGCAACATGGTAGAAACACATACTTGAATAAATATTTACTACTATGATAAATTTGTTATTTCTTGTATATAATATATTTATATATTTATTACATTATCATGCTATTTCTACACATGATCCTCATTAATGCCCATAGTCTCATAGGATTTTGAGTATATATGAAGATATTTGAAATTTTAATGTTATTTCTAAATCTGATTATACTGTAGCCTGTATTCAAGTTAGCCAAATATCTTCAGATAAACTTAACTTATTGCAAATGCAATAATCATCCAAAATATTCCAGCTTGCTGTTTATAGCCTACTAGACATCTTTAAGTATGAAAGGCTCATATTGCGAAATCAATGGTAGTGTCTCTTATGGTGACTCATAATTTTTTAGGAGTAAGAAAAGTAAGCTCAGTTAAGTATAGATTTTTCTGTGTCCTACACTACGAAGTAAATTTACTAAAATACATTAAGGGAGATTTTTAAAGTAGACTTATCTTGGTGTGTTTTCCAGGAACCCTTCAAAGCTGTTATTAACCTGTTTTTCTTTTTGCAGTACTACCATACAAACTGGTATTTGGGGTTGTGACTACATGGATTATTACAGCACATTAGAGATATTCCATGTATTGCTGCTGTTGTTAGGTGCCTTCAATTAGGGTCTGACTCATAGTGACCCTCTTAGGGTTTTAAACGGCTGAATGTTTCAGGATTGCTTCCATAGTGGATTGCCATATCCTTCTCCCAACTCCATGTACATTGTTGTTGTTATGTGCCATCCAGTGGTGACTTACTCATAGCGACCTTCATGGGGTTTTCAATGGCTGACTGTTTCGAGATTGCTTCAGGAGTGGATTGCCACATCCTTTTCCCACTTTTGCAGTGCTGGGAACCGAACTCAGAACCTCAGAGACTACAGAGTGACAGTCTAGCAACTGAGCTAAAGTCCAGCCCTGATTCCATGTTTAGCTAAAAGAAAAACTGCGTTTATTTAAATTTTAATTGATTTGTCAATTCTTCAACTAGAAGACTACTGAGAACATATCTGTAAGTGAACAAACTGAGTTTATAACTCATTGCAATGGAGCATTACACATCATGGGAAATTACAGGCATTACAATAAAGAGTGTTAGAGCTAGAATTTGGTCATTCACCTTTTTTTTTTAAGTGCAAAGACATGTGAGTATGCTCCATCAAAGGCTTCAGAATTCCCATTGCTACCTCCTTGGCCCTAACTTAAAAAAATTCATATGTTAGTGATGAGAAGAAGCCAACCTGCACTACATGAAAATAAAATATGATAAGTTGATTATCATGAACTATTCCTAACCTTAGTCATCTTTTGGACAAAATAGGAATTTCTACTGATAAAGAAAATGACATAAAAGTAGTGAATGATCTTGAAAAAACAGGAAAACTGTAATGATGTAAATCTTGCATTTATAGATAAAATTATGATCAATGTATATTTAATAAAAGGAAAATAAATAACACTTGTATGAAAAAAACTAATAGAAAAATGGCATAATTATGTGCCATCATTTGAAAGCAATATTATTTTATTGCAATTATTTGCACTGTGGAAAATACCATAAATATTTTTAAATAAGAAAATTCTTTGCAACTAATTGGCTACTTAATCAAAATTGAAAACTTATATAAGATTGGCAAAATTTCTTAAAAGACATGAACTACCAAAATAGATTAAGAATGAGATAGGACACTGGAATATTCTCTATTAATAAAGAATCAATTTGTAATTTAAAATATTGCCAGAATAGATGAACACCCATGTGGAATCGTTGGGATATTCTGCCCAACAATTAATAAATCAATTATAAGCTTCCAGAATAAAGAAAGACAAGTATCTCAAAATTTAAAAATAATTAAATAATACACAAACTTCCAGAAGCCACCTAGAGGCTGAACATCTCTAATCTGCAAATCCCAAATCCAAAATGCTCCAAACCAGGAAACATTTTGAATGCTGACATGACATCACAAATAATAAATTACATACCTAATGTCATGTGACAGATTCTAGTCTGTCAAAGCATTGGCACACTAAAATAATTATACAAAATTATTTTCCTTGCTGAGCTTACTGGCAAGTGCCTGTAATCACAGCACTCAAGAGGCTGAGGAAGGAGGATTGTGAGTTTGAGTCCAGTCTGGCATACATGGTGGGTTCTAGGCAAGCTTGGGCTAGTGTGACCATATCACAAACAAACAAGGCAAAAAACAGATTAAAAAACAGAATGAAAGGATTTGAAATATAAATGAATTTTATATTTAGACTTCACCTAATCCTCAAGATATTTCATTGTATATATGCAAACATTCTAAACTCCAAAGAAATTTGAACTCCCAAATACCTCTCTTCACAAGCATTTCAGATAAGTGATACCCAAACTCTATTATAATACAAGTGTCTACTGACAATAGAAGCAGAAAACATATCACAAGGGGAAAACTACCACAGATAACCATCCCTAATGAGTACAGATACAAAAATACAAGTACTAGGTGTGTGGTTCAGTGGCAGATTACTTGCCTAGGATGTACAAGGCTCTGAGTATGATCCCTAGCACCACAATATATATACACATACCTATATATATACATACATACATACATATATATATATATATATATACATACATATATATATATATACATACACACACATACATACATACATATATGGTTTTATAACCCCTATAACATCATGACCAACTGCAATTTTCCCATGTATGCAAATTAAATGTAACATTTGAAAAACAATATAATTCACCAAATTAAATGGAGACACAAGCCAGAAAAACATTTTAATAGATGCAGTAAAGTCATTTGAAAAGAATTAAACTCATTTATGATAAAATCTAGTATAGGAAGTCACTTTTTCATTCTGATCAAATATAAGTGTAGACCTTCACATCTGCATTTTACTTCATATTCTATGTTGAAAGGTTTATTTCTACTTATGAGAGGAATAAGGCAAGAATATCCACTCTCAGTACTTGTCTGAAAAATTGGACTGGAAGTGCTAACCAGAACAATAAAGCAAATAAAAGAAATACAAGTCATAAATTAAGAGAAAGAACAGTAGCATTATTTTAATAAACACATAAAATGTTGGAATTCACTAGATGTAAGTTTAATAATACTGTAACATTTCAATAAAGCCTGAGGAGGGGGAGTTCAACTCAAACTTGCACTGTACGTTCCTCTACTGCCATTTCCTTAGTCCAAGTTAAAATCAACTCTTTCCTAAATAATTATGAAAATAGAGCCAGTGTCCATTCTTCCTTTGCCTGCCTCCAATTCAGTTTCCATACAGGACCTCAAGAGGTCATTTTAGAGCTAAAAGTGATTTTACCATTGTCTTTATTTAAGCATTATAACTAGTTCTCATTTCCCTAAGGGTAAAATGAGACAGTACTGACTACTCCACACACTCCAAATAATGCACGATCTATCTGACATTGTTACTTCATCTAGTGACCTTACACAATTGTAACTTCGTGATCTTCTTCCAATTCTCTAGTAGACCAAAGATTTTCTGTATCAAGGACACATACCTCCTCCATTCCCTGTGACACTCTTCTTCACACTTTTAGTTTGAAGGGTTAATGCACTTTCACCTGGAATGTCACTTTCTTGGAAAAGTTGCTTTGATTTCCAGGAAGTAAATGGGTTTTCCTGATGGATTCTTCTAGAATGTTTCTATCATCCATAGAATTTACTGGTTTTTATATTTGTATTTTGTTTCACACTGAACCTCTAAGACTGGGAAACACATCTGTGTTGTTGACCACATAACAACCCCTTAGGGTCCTGTTGATAGTCTGCTAATGTTTAATGAATCTGCTCAGGGAACAAATAAATAATTATTTTAGAGTTACTATTAAGATGTCACATTGAAGACAAAGGTGCGTCTGACTCATGCCATGGTATTTTCAGTCGCATCATATGGTTGTGAAAGCTGGACATTGAACAAGGGAGACAGAAAAAGAATTGATGCTTTTGAATTGTGGTGCTGGAGACATCTATTGAATATACCATGGACTGCCAAAAGAACCAACAAGACTGTCCTAGAAAAAGTGCAACCAGAGTGCTCCTTGGAAGCAAGAATGACCGGACTGCATAGTACATATTTCACACATGTAGTCAGGAGAGATCAATCCCTGGAGAAGGACATCACATTAGGGAGAGTGGCAGGTCAACGCAAAAGAGGAAAACCCTCCGCCAGATGGATTGACACAGTGTCTGAAACAATGGTCTTAAACATAAATAAGATCATATGCCTGGTACAGAATCAGCAAGTGTTTCGATCTGCTGTACAGTGTCCCTATGAGTCAGACTCGACTTGAAGGCACCTAACAACAACGACAATTAAGATATTATTTTAGAAACATAAAGAAACTCAAATCCTTCAGCTATTCTAGTTGAATGCATTTTTCTCTATTTATTCTAGCATAACTCTTTAAGGGAAACGTCTGGATTAGGTTAAATGAAGGTAAATGATAAAGCCCAACACAGTGGTGCAGGCCTATTATCCCAGCCACATGGAGGCAGAGCTAGGAGGATCCAGAGGCAGTCTGCATAATATAGTAAAACTCTTGACTCAAAATAAAAAATTAAAAATGGACTGGGGGTGCACCCCAGAGGTAAAGCACTTGTAAAGTATGTGAAAGGCCCAGGGTTCAAGTTCAATGCCCAACTCCCTCTCTCTCTCTCTCTCTCTCTCTCTCTTACACACACACACACACACACACACACACACAGATAAGATAATTTGGAATTAGTTTGAGGGAAACATTGACTTTTCTATGTTTATAGATCTTAATAAAACTAAGCATGGATAAAAAATTTTTTAAAAATCCTTCTCAGCACAATGTCTCCAAATCAGGATTGTTGAACATGGTGATTCACAATTATCACAAAGAGTTTCCGTCAAAGAATATGTAGGAATATTTTAAAGTCTTTTTCTCTCATGGCCTATCTTGGTTTTTCTGATAACTATATTAACTGTGACCTTTAAAAATTGTTTCTAGTAACAACTAACACTTTGTGCAAACTGTGGTAAACACTGCATATGAAGCAAGTGCTAAATGCTTTCACTAATAATTCCATAACTAAATAACCAAAATGCACAAGTAACACAATGCAACAAACAAGGCTAATTTCCCCACATAAAGATATGCTGCTGTTCTATTCTCCCTTCCAGGTTTGGGTTTGTGCTGCTTAATACCGTCCCTTGTGTACTATCGAAGGGAATAATGTGAATTATGCTTCTTAGAAAAAGAACTTGAGGAAGATGAAGAAAAATGTATGGCCTTATCCCAAGAGAAAGAAAGTACATGTTATGATCAGGAAAGTGGTTGAGAAGAGCACTTGAGTACATAAGAAATGCTATCAATTTAGTTATTCTTCACGTGGTAGATGAAGAAGGACACAGCAGACACCAGACGTTAGGCAGAAAGGAGAGATTGGGCAAAAACAATTCTACTCGAAATTCTACTTAAAACCAGCTGAAATTATTTTAATAAGTAACCTTACTGACTAGTGAGATTGGTTTCATTTTGTATTGCAATATCAAGTAAAACTGATGTCAATGTTTCCCTCAAACTAATTCCAAATTATCTTATCTGTGTGTGTGTGTGTGTGTGTGTGTGTGTGTGTGTGTGTGTGTGTGTGTGTGTGAGAGAGAGAGAGAGAGAGAGAGAGAGAGAGAGGGAGT
>VMDO01030838.1:5196-20955 GCA_007922755.1 Pedetes capensis
GGGGGGTGGGTACATACAACCAGTACTCATAGCTGTTATTTATGGCATCATTTACCTCTGTTACATTTACCTCTTTTACCATAGTTCTCTCCACAGCTGTTGCTGTTGGCATGGTAGATGCTGCCAATGGAGCACCATTATTAACAGTGTTAGGGTACCCTTTTCAATTTTTGGTATTGCTCCCTTTTTTCTTTTTGTGTTCTCACCCAGTTTGGTGGGTTTTTCTGCTGTCATTATTGCTTTTGGGTTCATTGTTTGAGCTGTCAGTTTAGCCACTCCCTCCGTCAGCCCTTACATTCCTCACGCCCCCTCTTCCACAATGGTTCCCTGGGCATTCGGAAGTTTGTGGCTCACTGTCCAAGTCCTTGTCCCCTTTTTTGGTGTGACTACCCTCGGCATCCTTTGCTCTCCGGACATTTCGCGCTGGGATCCAAATTGGCTTGTTCTCCTCCTGTGGGAAAACACGCCGAACCTCGGCCTTGGGTTAGTAACATGTCGGGCCCCCTCCACTTTCCAGTGAGAGGGTCCTTCCACCAAACCAAAATTTCCAGTTGCCTTGACATCTGTCCCCAGTGCTTTTTCACTCTGGGCCTATTTTCATGTTTTTGAATAGTAAGTATATTGATATTTGTTAAGGCTTTACCAAGTATTACATTGGGTGGGTACTCCCCCTTCCTTCCCTCTTTTTCTTTTTCTAATTGTTGTTTTAAAGTTTTGTGGGCTCTTTCCACTATGGCCTGTCCCTGGGGGTTGTAGGGAATACCTGTGCTATTGGTTACTGTCACAATTGTTGGTGCCATAAAGGCTTTTACAGGCTTCTTGCCTTTTTAACTCTTATTTTTTTCCTCATTATCCATTAAGATTTCATAGCCTTTATAGAAAGAAGTCAGAACAATATCCTCAACATATGTTGGCTTAGTAGGAACCGCAATATTTAAAGGCATTGTAGTTACTATTGAAGATACAAACTTATACAATGTTATTGTACTAATTTCAATGGGAACATCAGCAAGGGCCTTTTGGCTCCAAGGTTTCTTTTCCCAAAATTTACAATTTGACAGACTTAGACTGAAAACCATTTTCTCACATTTCTTAACATATGTCATCTGATTGTAATTTCCATCAGTCCACTCTATTACAGAAGTAATACCTTTTACATATGGCTTTATATTGTTCATGCATCGACTATCTATTCCACCTGGAGAGGTCTTTTCTTTTAGGTATGGCTGTAAACAATCCATATAAAACTTTTGCTGACAAGACATTACATCTAACAATTTTTCTTTAGAATGTTGTAAAAGGCACCAAGAATATTTTACAGTTGATTCATTAACAAGAGTTAACCCATTGTTAGAACATACATCTTTGACATTTATAATTTTATCCATTTCACTGTTGAGCTCTATTGAGCAAATATTGAGCTCCTTTGCCTTACATTTGAGCTTTTCTGTTTTATATTTATTATCTTTAATAATGTCATCCTTTAGACAATTAGCCAATTGATCATTTTGATCTGTTTGCACAAAACAGATTATAACTAATTGATGTTCTTCCTTTAACACAGGTAGTTTGTCAGACCCTGTCATTTTTGATTCTTTGTTACTCAAAGATCCTAAATTTTTTAAATCGTAACTAGAGCCTTTATTATTTGCTGAGGCATCAATTTTGGGATTCAGTCCTGCCTCCACAGGTACAGTCCAGTACACCTGGAGCCTGTCCCTGTCTCTCTGTGGCTTTTCCTTTTCCTTGCTGTTGTCCTTATTTGTATGCTCTGGAGGTCTCTGTTTTATCTCCCTCTGTGGCTTTTCTCTTTTCTTGTCCTTGCCCTTACTCTGGTCCTCTGTAGGTCTCTGTTTTGTTTCTCCAGGTCTGGCCTCAATCTTTTCCTGTGGCCTTTCCTTATCCTTCCTTTGTGGCTGGGCTAGAAGGTGGCCCACCCTGTTTAAAGGCTTGTGGAGGGGTGTGCCATCCCTATGGTAGCTGGACCAGCACATTTTCTCAGTGTGGCCCATTTTGCCACATTGCTGGCAGGGACCACGAGGCCTATTGTTATTCTCCTGGAATCATTCCTTCCTCCTCTGTTTTGTGGGCCCTTCCTGCCTTTTGGGCATTCCCGCCACCAATGTCCCTTCTCCCTGCAGTTATTACATCTGCTGAGTCTCCTGTCTTTGAATCTGTCTGCAATTGTGGTAAAGGCCTTAGTGATGCTGTCTGCCGCTTGGTCAGTGAAGGCTCTGGCCATGACTGTGGCTGTTTGGGTCGTGGAACTGACATCCTGCACGGCCACAATACAATCCTCCAGGGTCCCATTCTTTAGGCCCTGGCATGCTTGCCTATAGTCATTGGACATGCCATCCCACACCAAGTGCTTAAGCAATTCTGCTTTTTGCACCTTCATGAATAACCTTATGCTCCAGACTCTTATTGACCCTGTCAACAAAGTCCACAAACGGTTTATTTTGCCTCTGTCTGAGCAACACTAAACTTGGTATCACCCCTACTCTTAGTAGCCTATCCCACGCTCTCTGGGCACATATTCTTACTTGGTCAAATGAATGTGCCAGCCCCATTGCTTGCCTTGTAACCACTGAGTATATAGGTCCTTCTCCTAACAAGCAGTCTGCTCCAATACCTACCCCCATCTGGGCGTTTCTCTTGGCTTGCTGCTTACATTCGTCCTGGTATAGAGCTTCCCACTGGATGAAAGTGGGCCCTGGAAGGACTGCCCTTGTTATGTCCATCCAATCCTGCGGAGTATTTGTCCTAACAGCGAGACTGTTAAGGAGTGTTTTTGTCCACAGGGAGTGTGGTCCATCCTCCCTCATGTCCACCCTTAAGTCCTTTAAGTCCTTGGATTCATATGGTTACCACATTTGTGGGCTCTCTGGTGTTGGTATTACATTGACCGGGTATGCCTGTGGCCCATAACTGCCTATGCCTATAGGCTGTCCTGTCCAAGGCCCTGTGCTGGCCAGGGCAAGTTGACCTTGGCTCAGGTAGAGCCTGCCCCTTGAGCATACTTCCTGGGGGTGTGCTTCCACTGGAAGCTCCTCCCTCATTTCCGGTGTTGGGGGAAGTCCCCCTCCTTTGGGTCTGGCTTCCGTCCTAAGCTCCTCCCCTTGAGGTCTGACTTCATCCAGAAGTTCCTCCTTTCGGGGTCCACCTCTAGATGGAAGCCCCTCCCTTCTCGGGGGTCCCACCTCTGTCATTTGAATAATAACTTCCTTCAGCTCCTGAAGTACCTCCGCTGTATCCAGTGCCACGTTGGCCTGCGCCACATGTCTCTCATTGGCGCCTTCCTGCCGTTTTTCATGGCTCCGTCTAAGTGCTGCAAGCCCTTTAAATAATGCCGGCAACACATTATTATTTCCTCTACATACAGCTGCTCTAGCTGCTTCATTAACCTCTTCCCATGCCTCCATATTCTCTAAATCCTCCATGGCTAGCCACGGTGCTATTGCTAGTGCCTCTTTCCAAAACTTTCGTGCTTCCTTTTTGTTCACCTTCTGCGCACCCTGTTTTAATTGGGCTTTTAGGCTTTTCCATTGCTCCTTTGATATTTTACTTTTGCGGCTTCCCATGGCTACCGCTTTTCTTTAACTCAAGGGAGGTACACTATGGTTCTTTATTTCTCCTATTTTCCTCCCTTCCTTGGCAGGCCCTTTTCCTGCCTTGCCTTAGAGTCCTTTGCTCCTTTTATTTGTGGCAGGCTCCTTTCCTGCCTTTCCTCAGTGTCCTTTGGCCCCTTCACAGAGCTTTCTCTGGCCCTTTCTAACAGAAGCTCTTGGCCTCCTTTTTATGTTAGGCTCTGTCTCTGCCAAGCCGCTTTTCACTTTTCTATATCTTCCCGTTGCCAGGAGGTTCCATTCTTTATGCTCTCCCGTGTCTCTCTGGTGGTCTTTCCTAAGTGTATGCCTCCCCTATGTGCCTGTGCAGACTGGTCCCCAGACTTAGGGTCCCTGCCTAGGGCTGCATGCACCTATGCTTGACCATGTGCTCTCCCAAAATGGCGCTTACTTCTGTTGCTGCGGACGGACCCATTGGCCTTCCGTCCGTTGATCAGAGTCCCTGCTCATTGTCCTCACAGCCTCGGCCTCCTGTTTGGCTTTCTGTGAAGCACAGCTGTTTCTACTCTTGCTCCATGCACCCTCCTTGGGAGAGGGCTTCATATTAGGAGTTTGCTGGTTTACTTTGTTGGACATCATTGATTATTCCCTAGTTCTCATTGGTTCATCTGTTTCTCTGATTAATTTTATTCTTTCTTATGATTGAGACTCTCTTCTACTCTGTGTATAGGATTAATTTAAGGATCTTCTGAAATGCTGGCTTTAGGACTATGAATTGTTTTAATTTGTATTTCTCTTGGAAATTCTTGATTTCCCATTGATTTAAAAAGATGCCTTTGCTGGATATAATAATACTGGTTGGCAGTTATTTACTTTCAGGACTTGAAATATATTATTCCATGCTTTCCTGCATATTACAGTTTCTGCTGAGAGGTATAACATCATGCTAACTGGTTTGCCTTTGTAAGTGAGTTGGTGATTTCTGCTTGCAGATTTTCATGTTGTTTCTTTGTTCTGTAGTCTTGACATTTTAACCATAATGTGTTGTGTGAAGGTTCTCTTCTGGTTATTTCTAAGTAGAGTTCTTGGATACCCATTTCTTTCCTTAGATTTGAGAAATTTTCTGTTATAACTTCATTGAATACATTTACTTTGCCTTTAGTTTTTATCTTAAATTCTTCTATCTCATTGATTTTTAGGTTTTGTCTCTTCATCACAACCAAGAGTTCTTGAAAGTTGTAATGGATTTCTTAAAAATTGCTATCTGAATGTAGTAGTTCCTAAACTTTGTCTTCCATCTCTAATATTCTTTCTTCTGTTTGATCTAGTCCACTGGCAGTACTTTCAACTATGTTCTTTATTTGATCTGTTGGATTCTCCATTTCCAACATTATTTTTTTTTCAAAATCTCAAATTCCTTTATTTAATTTCTTATCCATGTTGCTGATTTTCATTCTAGGTCCAGCATTTATTTTCTTACTTCATTCTTCTACTTCTTTGTATCCTCTTTGAAGTCACTAATCATTTTTACAAGTAGGCTTTTGAAATCTTTGTCCATAATTTCAACCATTGTATTTGGCAATTTTAGAGTTGTGATCTTTTGTAAGGGTCATTTTACCTTGCTTTTTCATGTTTCTTATAGTTTCTGTTTTGTAATTTATGCACTTGTTGGTACAGATATCTCTTCTGGTGTTATTTGAGGGTCTTATTACTGAACTCGATCCTCAGTGCCACACAGACAGGTGAAAAAAAGCCACAGTAACAGTAACAACACCAAATAAAACCAGATCTAGAAATATGATCAAAATCAATTAAAGCCAAAGTCTATCCTACCAATGACCATGGAACAGGAAATGACAAAAATTATGTAGAATGGCTAGGAAGTTAAAAATTAATTAGGATAAAAGTAAAAATAATGGGTGAGATAAAGAAAGGCAACAGGAAAAGGAGCAAAATAAAGCAGTAAATTTGAATAAAAGAAATGAAAAAGGAGAAATAAGAAAATACATTAGGAAAAGTGGGAAAAATGCAAGGGATAAAAAGCAGATTGCCCAATAAAAATGAATAAAGAAAATGAGAGCAATGTAAGAAAAAGTAAAAATAAAGTATAAAATCTTTTTTGGAAATTAAAATAATAATAGTAAATATGTAGCAAAAGAAGACAAGCAGAAATACAAGGGCCAAAAATAATAAAAATATTTTTAAATAATAAATATTAAAGTGATTTTTTTCTTTATCCTCCAATATTAGAATCCACCAGGCTGAAGGTGTGGTCACTGGAATTTGGAATCTCTTGTCTCTCCTACCATTCATCTTTGTGTTTAACCCACACTAGTAGAGGGCTGGGATTTAGCTCAGTGGGTAGAGCACTGCGCTGCAGCCTCTGAGGTCCCGAGTTCAATTCCCAGCACCGCAGAAATGGGAGAAGGGCCTGGCAATCCACTCCCAAGGCAATCCCGAAGCACTCAACCATTGAAAACCCTATGAGGGTCGCTATGAGTTGGATACCGACTCGACGGCACCTAACAACAATAACAACAAGTAAAGGGCCAGATACCTGATAGTGCTGTCTTCATCCTATGAACTCCTTTCTTTGAACACAGAGAGCTTCTCATGGCCACAATTACCTGTTCAGCCTATGTGCCATGCGGGTTATCGCTCATTCTAGAGGTCCATCAGCCTATGGATAATGTCCACATGAAGATGTGTCTCCCAATTTCACTGGAGGGTGGAAGAAACAAATAAAGAAGGAGATCTGCACTGGGGAACTCATTTCAGTGTTTTTAGACCCAGTTCAATGACAAACACTTCGTGGGAGGGAAGAGGCTGTGTAAATCAAGTGCTTTGCTACTTGTCAACTTCAGAGCTCTCAATCTAACCAATAGTATATCATGCAATAGAGAAAGAGTTCCAGGGGCTGAGATACCTACTGACCTCTTTTTCAGGGCCATTAGTCTTTTCAGTTATCCTCATGTGATAGAATCTGCTCTTTGCCACAGAGGATAAGGCCATTGGCCATCTTTCCCTTTACTGAATGAATCTCTTACCACTTGTCTTTTCAGCATATTCACATCCGGCCCTCCTCTTCTCCACAACTTTTTGTGCATATCTTTCCTACCTAGGCTATGGAAAGCAGTCCCCAGACTTATGATTGTTTCTTATTTTCAGGTCCCCAGAGTAGCTCATTCTGAAACAGTATGGTACATCTCAAGATAGTTCCTCAATATAGCCCTCTGATATATAGGTGGTTACAAAATGAATTTCTTCTCCAATGTTGGCCTGTCACACAGGAGGAGTCACTACCATACCACATCTGCCTACTGGACTTAACTTTAAAAATAAGTGTGGGCTTATTCTATAGATAACACTGCCAGTATCTTTTCACCAGGGCTACCTGGTTTACTTTTTGGATGAGGCTTCTCTTTCCTCTTCCCCTACTGGGGAGAGGGGGCTAAAGCCTTGTGCTGCTTATTCCTTTTTGTTAAATAGCCTGTTTCTCTACAATTTTTCTGCTTGTAATAGACTCTAAATTTGTTATTCTGGCTCTTATTATTCATTGTGTCACATGATTGTTGTTGTTAGGTGTTGTTGAGTCAAAGCTGACTCACAGAAACTCTATGTACAACAGAAGAAAACACTACCAAACACTGTGCCATGTATATGATCTTTTGGTTTGAGCACATTGTTGCAGACACAGCATCTCTTCACATTTTGAGTCATGCCAAATCAGCAAAAGGAGGTCCTAGGGGCTTTACTACAATGTCATCATTAAGATTGACTCTAATTTAATGAGGCAACTCTTCCCCAGTTGTTTCTTGAATTCCTTCCAGTCTGAGGGGCTCATTTTCTACATTAAATTTGACAGTGATTCTCTGCTATTCATAGGATTTTAAATGGCTAATTGTTTTGGCAGTGGGCTGTTGGGTCCTTCTCCCTAGTCTGTCTTAGTCTGGAAGCCCAGCTGAAACCTGTCCACCATGGGTGGCCCTGCTGGTATATGAAATAGTGGTGGCATAGCTTTCAGCCTCACAGCAACATGCATGGAGGGAGATTCTATTCCACCATCTTTCCCTGAAAGTCTCTACCATCTCTTTGTTGATTTTTACCTTGATGATCTATCCATTGAAGAGAGTAGAGTATTGAAATCACCCACCATTAGCATATCTGGATATGTTCTCCTCTTTATATCCAACGGTGTTTTGTTTTATGAAAATGGGTATACCAACTATATATATATATATATATATATATATGTATATATATATATATATATATATATGTAATTGTTACATGTTCTTGACATATTGTTCCTTGAATTAATATACAGTGACCTTTATTCCTTTTGAATTAAGCTGGCTTGAAATTTTTGTCAGTTAAGTATAGCTACTCTTACTTTGTCTCAGTTTCTATTTGCTTGGAATATCATTTACCATCCTTTCATTTTAAATCTGTGTCTTTGACAGGTGAGTTTCTTGAAGACAGAAAGCAGTTGGGCATTGGTTTTGTTGCTGTTTTGAAAAATTCATTCAATCAATGCATGTCTTGTAATTTAATAGTTAATGTTATTTACACTTACAGTTGTTGAAAGATAATTACTAACATCTCTCTCATGATAAAAGTTTTCTGTTTAAATGAATGTTTGATTCCCAATTATCATTTTATTATCTATTCTACTAGTGAGGTTTATTCCTTTTGGAGCTTCCATGATTTTGTATTTTCAGTGCTTCTCTGCCATTCATAAGGTTTCCAATGACTCATTGTTTTTTGGAAGTGGCTTGCTCGGTCCAATGGCAAGCCTACAGCACCTGGTGCTCCCAGGCAGTCTCCTATCAAAGTACTAACCATGCCTGACCCTGCTTAGCTTCCGAGATCTGAAAAAATCAGATGCCACAGTGGTATGGCTACAGGGCCAAAGTGTTGCCCAGGCTGTCCTTGAACTCAACATCCTCCTGCTTCATCCTCTGCAGCTCATTGATTACTGGTGTGCGCTACCATGACTGGTGCCTATATGAATAATGCTGCAATGAATATAGACATGCTGATGTCTGTAGAGTAAGGTTTCTTTAACTTGGGGGGTATACATCCAGAAGTTGTATGGCTGGATCATATCAAACTACTAGAGGAAAACATGAGGGGAAATCTTTAAAATCTAGTTATAGGGGATAGCTTTATGAATAGCACTCTGCTAGCACATGAAATAATATCAAGAATAGACAAATTGGAGTACACAAAATTAAAAGTCTCATTTACATCAGAGGTCAGTAAAACATGGCCCAAGGGCCCAAACTAGCTCAATGCCTGTTCACTGTGGCATCCTATTCCATCAGATCTCAGAAGCTAAGGAGGGTCGAGTCTGGTTAGTACTTGCATGAGAGAACAACTGGGAACAACAGGTGCTTTAGGCTTGGCAGTAGGACCCAGCAACCCACTCCCCAAATGCAATCTGCCATTGAAAACCCAATGAATGAGCCAGGCATGGTGGCGCACACCTGTAATCCCAGAAACTGGAGAGATGGAGGCAGGAGGAACTGAACTTTGAGACCAGAGGCAGCCTGTGTAATTTTGGGAGACCCTGTCTTGTCTCAAAAAGCAAAAAAAAAAAAAAAAAAAAAAAAAAAAAAAAAAAAAAGGCGGAGGTTGTAGCCAAGGGGAAAGGCACTTGAAAAGCATACAAACAAAAGGCCCTGGGTTCAACGGCCAGTAAAAAAAAAAAAAAAAAAGAAAGAAAGAAAAAAAAAAGAAAAAAGAAAATCCTATGAATAGCAGGGAAGCATTGACAATAGTGTTTCACCTGTTGTACATAGGGTCACTATGAGTCAGATACCAACTTGACAGCACCAAACAACACACACACACACACACACACACACACACACACACACATTTCTGCAAAGAGAAAGAAACAGAGTGAAAAGACAACCTATGGAATGGGAAAATATTTTGGCCATATATTTATCAGGCAGTGGATTAATATCTAGTATATAAAAAATTTTAAAAAAAACACAACAAAAGAACAAATTATCCAATAAATAAATTGGCAATGAAGATGAACAGTCTTACAAGAAGTTTTGAAAATTGTTGTCAGACTTTTTTTTTTGTTGGTATTCAAACGTAATAATTACTCAACCTCTTATTCAAAACTTGATATTCTTGATTTCACCTCATCTAGTACATTGTTGCCTGCAGCCATAGCCCGGTGGCATCCGATCCCGTCAGATCTCGGAAGCTAAGCAGGGTTGGGCCTGGTTAGTACCTGGATGGGAGACCGCCTGGGAACACCAGAAGCTGTAGGCTTGGGAGAAGGACCTGGCAACCCCCTCCCAAAAATCAATCTGCCATTGAAAACCCTATGAGCAGCAGAGAAGCACTGACAATAGTGTTTCCCCTGTTGTAAGAGGGTCGCTGTGAGTTGGATACCGACTCGACGGCACCTAACAACAACAACAACAGTACATTGTTGATGTTTTCCATTACTTTTTATTTGATTTATGGACATTTTTATTTCTAAGATTTTGGAGTGGGGTTTTTTTTTTCAGAATCTCTATCTCTTACCTGTATTTTTCATCCAAACTGTTGAATTTCTTGTCCAAGTCTTAAATTAACTTCTTCTTTCATTTATTTACTTGTATCTTCTTTGAAGTTAGTGTTCATTTTTTAAGCTAGAATTTTTAATTCTTTGTATGGCATTTCAACCATGTCAATGTCTTTGGATTTAATTAAGAGATAATCATTTGTAGGAGACATATTTTCGTGCTTATAACATTTCTTGTGTTTCCATGTTGTGCTATATGCATCTCTTGAGATGGCTAGCTCTTCTGGTTTTATTTGAGTGTCTTCTTGGTGAAGAGCTTTCTCTTGAAAGCTTAATACCTTGTACTGCTCAGAGAGTAGGAAACAACCTTCCATAACAGCAGTAACAGAAAAAAATATAGATACAATAAAATTTAATTACATACAGAGAAAAGCTGTTTCAATGTTGTTGTTGTTGTTAGGTGCCATTGAGCAAGGTCCGACTCATAGTGATCCAATGTACAACAGAACAAAACACTCCCCAATTCTGTGCCAGGCACACTATCTTATTTATGTTTAAGCTCATTGTTGCAGAGACTGTGTCAGTCCATCTAAGGGAGTATTTTCTTTCTTTCATTGACCTGTCACTCTCCCAAACATCAGGTCCTTCACCATGGATTGGTGCCTCCCAAATACATGTCCAAAATATGTAAGATGCAGTTTGGACATCCTTGCTTCCAAGGAGCACTCGGGTTGCACTTCCTCTAGGACAGATCTGTTGGTCCTTTTGGCAGTCCTTGGTATATGAAATATTCATCTCCAGCACCATAATTGAAAAGCATCTATTCCTTTCCTGTCTCCTTTGTTCAATGTCCAACTTTCACAACCATATGATGTGACTGAAAATACCATGGCACGAATTAGGTGCACCTTCATCTTCAATGTGACATCTTTAATTTCAGTACTTTAAAGAGATCTTTTGCCACAGCTTTTCCCAAAGCAATGCATCTTTTGATTTCTTGACTGCTGCTTCTACAGCAGCAGTCAAGGGTTGGTCCTTGTTAGTACTTGGATGGAAGTCTGCCTGGGAATGCCAGGTGTTGTAGGCTTGGGAGAAGGATCCAGCAAACCACTTCCAAAAAGACAATCAGCCATTGAAATCCCCATGAATAGCTGAGAAGCACTACCAATAGTGTCTCTCCTGTCATACATAGGGTCACTATGAGTCTGACACCCACTCAACAGCACCTAACAACAACAGCTTTAACACTAATTTAGGGGCTGGGATTTAGCTTGGTTGGTAGAGAGCTGCTCTGAAGACTATGAGGTCCTGAGTTTAATTCCCAGCATCTCAAAATGGGAGAAGGATGTGGCAATCCACTCCCGAGTCAATCCTGAAACAATCAGCCATTGAAAATCCTATAAGGGTTGCTATGAGTCAGACATGACTCAACAGCACCCAACCACAACAAGAGTCACCTGACTCAATGACACTTAACAGCAACTACCAAAATCTATAGAAAATATTAAATAGAGTTCTATAAGAAAAGTTAAGAGCAATGAGTGTCTATGTTGTAAAGATAGGGAGGGGCCAATTAAAAAACTTAATGATACACCTCAGGGCACTATAAAGGCAGCAACACGGCAACCCCAAACCTGACACACCAAAAGAAATCATTAAGATCAAGGGAAAACTTAACAAATTAGCAAAAGATTAATGAAACCAAGTATTGTTTCTTTGAAATGGTAAAATAGACATGACCTGAGCCAGCTTCAGCAAAAGAAGAGATAAAAGGCCCAAATTATTAAAATTATAGGTAAAGGGGGAGACATAAATACTGGTAACAATGAAATATAGAGGATCATCAGAGACTACTTTGATAACATTTATTCTTCCCAAAATGAAAATACAAAAGAAATGGATAAATTCCTTAACATTTATGACTTACTCAAATAAATCCTGAAGATATAACAAATCAAACAGATCAATAACAAACAATGAAATTGAGGCAGTAGTAAAAAACCTCCAAAAAAAGAAAGGCCCAGGTTCTGATGAAGTCACAGCTGAATTCTATCAAATCTTTCAAGAAGAATTAATATCCCTCCTCCTCAAAGTATTTCATAAAACAGAAAGGCAATATATACTTCCAAATTTATTCTACAAAGCCAATATCACTCTGATAACAAAATGAGATAAGGACACAACAAAAAAAGACAAGTATAGGTCAATTTCCCTTAAGAACATAAATGTAAATATCCTCAGTAAAATTCCTGTAAACCGAATACAGCAACACATAAAGATAATACATCAAAATCAGGTGGGCTTCATTCCACAGATGCAAGGCTAGTTCAACATATACAAATCATTAATGTAATTCAAAATATCAAGAGAATTCCATGCAGCAATCACATGAACATCTCTATTGATGCAAAACCAAGCTTTCAACAAAGTGCAACATCCATTAAGGATAAACATCCTGGAGAAACTAGGTATAGAAAGAATATATCTCAATATCATAAAGGCCACAGATAACAAACTTATAGCCAACAACATATTAAATGGAGTAAAAATTAAAAGCATTCATTCCAAGATCAGGAATAAGACAAGGATGTCTACTTGCTTCTTTCTTATTCAATAGTGTGATTGAAGCCAGAGGAATCAGGCAAGTGAAAGGATACAAATAGGGGAATAAGAGGTCAAATTATCCTTATTTCCAGATGAAACTTTTAGACCTAATTAGCTCCTTCAGCATGGCAATCAGCATGGCTTCAGTATTGCAATCCACAATCAAAAACACACCATGAAGGAGCAAATAGCCAATTAAAAGGTAGTCTTTATTAAGCCATCAGCCACAGAGGACTAATGTCTGTCTAAAACCTGTGGAACCGAGGAACAGTTGTAGAGGGTTGACAAAGGCAAAAACCACATCCTGTGGGGCAGGCTTTAGGTTTAGGGGCTTTTCCAAGTTCCTGACATGGGTCACTTAGGGGATTGGAAGTGATAAGTAGTTGATGATTGGAAATGATAAGCTTTTGGTACAGAAGCTAAGATAAGCAGTTAAAGGTTAACATTAACATATGGCTTAAGGTATAAACAAACACATTCCTGACCTAACCTATGCAAGTGATAAGCACAAAAGCAGAATAGGTGGTTAAATTTTTCCCACTAGAGTCCTAGCTAGGATGGTGTCAGTCCTGTTCACTCAGGGACCCTTTACAGTGTCATGATACAAAATTAGCAGTCAAAAATCTGTAGCATTTCTTAGCACCAACAGTGAACAGAAAGAAAAAGAAATAAAAACAACAATTTCACTCACAATAGCCCAGGTAAAATTAAATATTTAGGAATTAGTCTAACTAAACTTCATAAAGAGCTCTACAATGCAAACTTCAAAACACTAAAGAAAGAAATCTCAGAAGATACTAGAAAATTCATGGACCTCCCTTGCTCATGGATCAGACAAATTAATATTGTGAAAGGTTTATATTACCAAAAGCAACCCATGGATTCAGTGCAATCCCCAACGAAATTCCAATTATGTAATTCACATAAATAAACAAGGTCCTACAATTCATATAGCGGTAGCCCTGTGGCATCCGATCCTGTCAGATCTCGGAAGCTAAGCAGGGTCGGGCCTGGTTAGTACCTGGATGGGAGACCGCCTGGGAACACCAGAAGCTGTAGGCTTGGGGGAAGGACCTGGCAACCCCCTCCCAAAAATAATCTGCCATTGAAAACCCTATGAACAGCAGAGAAGCACTGACAATAGTGTTTCCCCTGTTGTACAGAGGGTCGCTATGAGTCGGATACCGACTCGACGGCACCTAACAACAACAACAACAACAATTCATATGGGGCTGGTATTTAGCTCAGTTGGTAGAGCGCTGCGCTGCAGTCTCTGAGGTCTCGAGTTCAATTCCCAGCGCCGCAAAAATGGGAGAAGGGCCTGGCAATCCACTCCCAAAGCAATCCCGATACAGTCGCCATTGAAAACCCTATGAGGGTCGCTATGAGTCGGATACCGACTCGATGGCACCTAACAACAACAACATAGGTGTGTGTGTGTGTGTGTGTGTGTGTGTGTGTGTGTGTGTGTGTGTGTATCTCCAGTACAGGTGCTACAAGGAATCACCAAGGTAAATGAGATACTTACAAAATAAATGAGATACTTATAAAATAAATTCCACACTCTTTATTTTGTCCCATGGGATGATTCAGAAATTAGCACCTTCCTCCTTACCATATCTTTTCATATCAGGCAAGCAATGAGTCAAGGATGATCAAAATGGTTGCAACATTTCCTACAATTTAATTTGTGGCATTTCTTGATTGAGATTTCACTTGTATATTGCTCTGGCCAATATACATTTTTTAAGATAGGTTCTTACTATAGAGCCTAGGCTGACCATATGTATCCTAGGCTATCTCAAACTTGTGATCATTCTGTCTCAGCCTCCCTAGTACTGGTGTTGCAGATGTGAGTCACTGTGCTTGGTTTTGATCAATATACCTTTAGGCAAGTATCTCCTAAAATGGTTATAATATAGGCATTAATCTTCGGTTGTTGTTGTTGTTGTTGTTAGGTGCCGTTGAGTCGGTATCCAACTCATAGCGACCCTCTGTACCACAGGGGAAACACTATTGTCAGTGCTTCTCTGTTGTTCACAGGGTTTTCAATGGCAGATTGATTTTTGGGAGGCGGTTGCCAGGTCCTTCTCCCAAGTCTACAGCTTCTGGTGTTCCCAGGCGGTCTCCCACCCAGTTACTAACGAGGCCCGACCCTGCTTAGCTTCCGAGATCTGACAGGATCGGATGCCACAGGGCTATGGCTATGGCATTAATCTTCTAGTATAAAGATAATCCAAAATACACCACTTCAGCCAGTACACCTCAATATAAAAAAGAATACTTGTGATTTTATTACTTCTATAAATACATGTTATTTTTAGGTTGTTGTTAGATGCCATCGAGTTTGCTCAGTTTCTACTATCAACAGTTTTATATTTAAAAAGGGAAGTCTTCTTTAACTACTATATTACAAAGAATAGTAATTTCTATTTTTAAAAGCGCCTGCAGCTGTAGCCCTGTGGCACCCGATCCCGTCAGATCTCGGAAGCTAAGCAGGGTCGGGCTTGGTTAGTACCTGGATGGGAGACCGCCTGGGAACACCAGAAGCTGTAGGCTTGGGGGAAGGACCTGGCAACCCCCTCCCAAAAATCAGTCTGCCATTGAAAACCCTATGAACAGCAGAGAAGCACTGACAATAGTGTTTCCCCTGTTGTACAGAGGGTCGCTATGAGTCGGATACCGACTCGACGGCACCTAACAACAACAACAACATTTTTAAAAAGTTACTGTTGTTAGATGCTGTTGAGTCAAATCCAATTCATAGGGTTTTCAATTCCTTATTGTTTTGGGAGAGGGCTGGTGGATCTTTATCCCTAACATACAGACTTCAGTATTCCCAGGCAGTTTCCCACCCAAGGACTAACTGGCCTAAACCTGCTTGGCTTTCAAGATCAGATGGGATCAAATGCCAGGGTGGTTGTAGTTTACATAAAATAATATTACCAACATTACTGAAAATTGTGTTTAGATTCACAAATTTTGACTTATATTATTATGATATCACTTACATTATAAGTAAGATAGTACTGGTTTGTTATAATGTTAGAAAACAGG
>VMDO01030839.1:0-12814 GCA_007922755.1 Pedetes capensis
GTTTAACACATAACTGATTTTCACCAGCTGGTTCCATCTTCTTCATTTATCTAGAGCAATTATATTTATATTTAAAAACTATTTTTGTAGGCACTTTTAACATTGTTGGAATTTGAAGTTTTACTAATTCATTTTTACTAGTTTGGAAATTTTTTATTGTTTCAAATGACTATTCAAATATCTGTTTCTGATAAAAATCATACTTGGCTTCATCAATTCTCTTGGGTTATGAATTTTTGTAAGGTTATGAGCAAGACTTGTGACAATTATAAAACATTAGTTGTAGTTACTGATTTTTTTATAGGTGTTCATAATGTGAGAGGAACTGGTCAGCTCTACAAATTGAAATAAACTAAAAAATGTGAAAAGTATTCTTTATTTTTGCCTAGTAGTGGTAGAGTACATCCTATACAAAATGATATCACATTAAAGGTTTCTAAAAACTTCTTTGATTTCATAGCATTTATAAACATCGCACTTAAATCAGGAACATACATGACTTCATAAACTCATAGTGGATAAACACTTAGAAGAGGAATATAGCGTTGTCTCAAAAATCAAATCTTTATGTTAAGAAGTAAAATTGAGCTGGGCGTGGTGGCACACACCTATACTTCCAGAGATTTGGGAGGCAGAGGCAGGGGGATCACAAGTTCAAGACCAGAGGCCAGTCTGTATAATTTAGTGAGCCGATGTTTCGAAAAGTAAAAAAATGGGCTGGGGGTGCAGGTCAGAGGCACAGCACCTGCAAAGCATGCAAGTGCGAGGCCCTGGGTTCAACCCCCAGTACTGAAAAAAAAAAAAAGGAAAAGGAAAAGGAAAATTGGCTAACCCTCAAAGAGTTAAGAATTAGCAGGATTTATAAATTATATTTCTTAGCAATTTCACAAGCAACCTACCACCAGCCATATAAATTCACCTGATCTAGGCCTGATCCAAAAGTTAGACATGACAACACTTCTAGAAAATCTTATATTTCACTGAAAATCTGATTAAACCACGGTGAACATTCTTTCCACTTAAATATCAAGTATTTTTCTTATTATTTCAGGAACATACCATTAGAGTTATGAGTTTACATTATATTTTTAAAGCTCAAATTCATTTGATTACTCAAAATGAATTAGTCAAAGTGGGGAGAAAAAGATGATCCTTGGAATTATATTTCACTAGTCAGCACAGGAATGGCCTAAAAGAAAAATGACTGGTGTGTACCATGAGATTGAATTTTTAGCATTCTACTGTCTTTTAAAAATTAATTTGATGTGATCAAGAACGAAAATGCTAACAAAAAGCTCACATCTTCAAAAGCTGAAGGACTGGATGTTTCAGTCAATACCCCTTTTCATATTTTAAAGTAAAAAGTGACATTGACAGCCCCCAATAACTTATTATTATATTTTTGGTCTTCAAACACATCCTACAATGTGTGCACTGAACCTTCAGTACCTAAGATTAGAATCCCAAACATGCACTATATACATATGTCTATGATTATTTCAGAGCCCAATAAATTTTTCAAATAAAAAAAGGAGGAACTTTTGAGCGTGGTGGCGAATGCCTGTGATCCCAGCAATTCAGGAGGCAGAGGCAGGAGGACTGCAAGCTCGAGATCAGAGGCAGTCTGTGTAATTTAGCAAGACCCTCTCTCAAAAAAAAAAAAAAAAGCTTAAAATATGGGTGAGGGGTGCAGCTCAGTGGTACAGCACTTACAAAGCATGCAAGTGCATGGCCCTGGGTTCAACCTCCAGTACAGAAAAAAAAGAGGAACTCTGATTCCATTGGAAATGGAAATGAAGATCTCTAGATTTCAATAAAAATAAAAATAACACCAAAAGCCAGGGGCAGTGTTGCACGCCTGTAATCCCAGCAACTCTGGAGGCTGAGACAGGAATGTTACAAGTTTGAGGCTAAAGGCAGCCTGCACAATGTAGTGAGATCCTGACTCAAAATAAAAAACTAATAATGGTAATGATAAGGGGGCTAAGGGTGCAGTGCAGTAGTAGAGCACTTGCTTGGCATGTGAGAGACCCGAGTTCAATTCCCTAGTACCAGAAAAAGAGGGAGAGTGAAAGGGAAAGGAGGATGGCCAGGAGCCCACTAAAATTATAATAGTGGTTATTATTATAAGGTTTGAGCCATGGGGGTTTATCTGCCTTTATCTTAACTTTCCAGCTGATACATGATATGGCTATATTACAGTCAGTATGTAATACAATTCTAGTACTACTGTACTAAAATTCAGAAGCCTACTGCCCCCTCAGCTTCTTTTTGAGCACCTCCAAAAGAATTTACTAAAAATAAAAAGTAATGATCAATATGCAGTTTATTGGTAACTTGGTAGGGAAGGAGAGATTTTCCATACTCACCCCACACTGAGAATGTGAAAGCACCTTTGGTATCTCTTCTCCAGAACCCCTCTGGTCTGCTGTGCCAAGAAAACCATTCTCCCCTTCCCTCCCTCCCCCAGTGCCACATCACTAAAGGCTCCAATCTAACTCGCTCCAGGCCTCAGCCTCCGGAATTCCATAACTTTCCCTTCAAGTTTCCTTCCTGTAAATTATTCTGCACTTTAGTCTCTGCTAAACTTGCTCACCAAGCCCATTCCACCAAGGCACTCAGAAAACAAGAGGATTCTGAAATTAATTGCCAGAAACCACCCTCTTTTAATACTGATGCTAAATAATCAAGCTACACACCACTAAAAACTGAAAAAATAGTAAACTTTTTATGAATAGTCTCATTTATGTGTGAGTATAAATTCGAATGCCCGCAGCCATACCACTGTGGCACCCAATCCTGTCAGGTCACAGAAGCTAAGCAGAGTTGGGCCTGGTTAGTACTTGGATGGGAGACCACTACGTCACACCAGGTGTTATAAGCTTTGGAGAAGGATCCAGCAACCCACTCCCAAAAAGTAATCAGCCATTGAAAACCCTACAAATAGCAGAGAAGCACTAACAATAGAGTTTTGCCTGTTGTATGTAGGGTTGCTATGAGTTGGACACCAATTTGATGGCACCTAACAAAAACAGCATAAAATAGAATATTATCTTAAGAACACACTGCAATGAACATGCAAAATGTACATAACCTGTTGACCCTGAAATCCCACTGCTGGAAATTCATTCAATAGAAATACTTGAGAAAGTTCAACAAAGCAAAATGTCCATGGACATTTACTGCAAAAGTGTCTGTAATAGCAAAAAAAACTAAAGATATCCAAAATAGCCACCAACATGCCACTAGTTTAAACTAATACTTTATATCCATATGGAGGTCTGTTATACAACTATCGAAAAAGGTGAGGAGTACATATAGACTGAGACAGAAAGCTCTCCAAATATATGTAAATATTTTTAAGTCAAGGTATTAAATAACCTTCAGTTGCTTTTCAGAGGGTGAAGTGCTAATTATCCACCAAACCAAGACCCTAAAGAGGAAAAAATGTCTTTGGAGGAACAGAGCTGGACCAGTGCACAACTCTGACGTTCCGGTGCTCACCAGCACACAGACTGTTCGAGAGATTTCCTAATTTGTCCACTGTGAGTGATGGGGGCCATGTGGTCTCCTTTCTGGGGACAACAGCATTGGTGGTCCACATGGCTGATGTGACTGGCACAACAAATAGACACAAAATCATGAAGATCCCACCCCTGCAGCCTACCCTCTGGTTTCCCTATTGTGACCCCCATGGAGACACACCATGGCCAGAATGACGGCAGATCCGGGCCCTGCCACGGAAGGAGAGTCTAGGGAATTGTGCCACGCTGTGTGCTCTTCATTGCTTTGGCGGGCCTCGCACATTCCTGTTCCGCGCAGAGAGGCCAGATGGGCCTGATTTCTCTGGTGAGTTCCTGTCAAACATGTGACCTATGTTCTTTGGTTTCTTTCATTATATCCCTTTGAGATGCTGAAACATCAGCCCTCTACTTTAACAAATAGCACCTGGCCTTTCTCCTCTTGTTTCTTTCTGAAGCAATCGAAAAACACTTTAGTATAAAAGATTTATGACAACTTTTCTATTTTTTTCCCATTTTATATGTCTGCTACATTCCATTTTTTAAACCTTATAGAGAAAGCCACTGGTGGAATCACGATGTCTAGAAATGTTAACTTCTCTGTAAAAATAAGGCCACTCAGATCTTGTTAAACTGATATTGTATTCATTGTGCCTCTTAATGCCCATGTTCATTCCAAAGGACTTATAAAATGAAATCATCAAAAAGTTCCCAGCTGCACAAGTCTTTTGAAACTTTTCTGTCGTAACAGAGTCTGCGTTACACATTACAAAAACACGCAAGGGGGCTTAAAGATAGTTTAACAAAAAGACTAGGAAGGGAGAATATCCAGGTGGCTTTTTAAGTGTGGAACATAATAAAATGGTGTTTGGAAAGTATTATGGCAAGATGTAATAACTAGAAAACAAGAAAGTCCATTTATAAGTTGAAGTGTAACTTCAAGTCATAAATAGAAGAAATGTTGAGAATGCAAGGGGAAAGTGATAACGTGGGTCCTTATTAAAATGTGAAATAAACAGATGAAAACCTTCAGATATAGAATAGCAATATGGCAGCATGTTTTGAATCCACCCTTCTGAAGTTCTGAGGTATCTATCTACTACCTTATTAGGGTCTCCTCAGGGATTAAAAACCATTTGAGTACTTAAAACAGAGGGACCTGCTACGCAAAGTTGGTCACTCAGGAGAAGGAAGAGCTAAAATGTTCAATAGCAAACAGTCCAGAGATTAACAGTCCCAGAAAGGCACTGCCTCCTCTAGGTCAGAGGGAGGAGGCAAAGAAACAAGGTCATCAGAAGGATGCTAGAAGAGGCCCAACAGTTGCATCAGATGTTACTTGGCCAGATAAGGAGTGGGAGAAATACCCTGGCTTCTTCCTCCTTCCTGGCCCTATGACCCACTATGGTCTGTCCAAGCCATTCTCACATTGGGAAATAATCTGCAGGGTTCATTCCTCATCCAGGACAGAAGAATAGGGAAAGGCTGAGAAATAGATCCGAGGACAGACAGGACCAGGATTAGCACAGCTGTTGTCTGCACCAGCAGATGCTGATCTTATGTGCTGGTGTGGACGTCCTACAGGGAGGGATCTGCATCACACCAGAATGACTCTGGGTCTCGCTCTGCTAAAAGTGCCTTTGTGCAAAGCAAGTGGATTCACCCTGATTGCTCTTTGCCATCTTGACAGTGCTGCTCTGCTGCAGTACTTAAAGTAATATTTCATTTTTCTCATATACATTTTTTAGAGGGCCCTTTTGGCTCATAGTCTGGGTGTCTTACTGCAATTCATCTGCTGGCCTTTGGGTAGAGTGAACTTTACAACAGCATCAGAGGCAGGTTAACTAGAAGTCCAGCAAGGCAGTTGTCCATGGGACCAACCTACGAGGGCATGAAGAGATCAGTGGGGCATTAAAATATCTGTGGACTAGATGGCACTGTGGGCACGGTGGTATACTCCTATAATCCCAGTGACTTGGGAGACAGAGGTAGGAGGATTGCAAGTTCAAGATCAGAGGCAGTCTGTGTAATTTAGTAAGACCCTGTCTCAAAAACTAAAAAAATGGGCTGAAGGTGCAGCTCCGTGGTACCGCACTTGCAAAGCATGCAAGCACGAAGCCCTGGGTTCAATGCCCAGTACTGAAAAAAGAAAAAAAAAATCTGTGGAAATGTCACTAGTTGGTGCATGGGGGGTGGCGTTGACAACAACTGTGTTTCTCAAAACTCCCCTAAGGGACTTTATCTGGTTGGACTTTTTAATTCACTTTTAGATATGGCCTCTCCCCAAACCCCAGGCCAAAAGGCTACTCTCTGCATCTGTTTGAAAACAAAAAGAAAACAAAATTCAAACAGTAAAGGAGATACATTGGCTTATATAATTAGAAAACAAGGGTCAGGATAAATTTCAGACCAGATTTGATCCATAGCCTAAAGAGGTCACCAAAGTCCCTGCCCTTTTTATGGGTGGCAGATAGTGGCCAAGAGTTTGCCCAGGAGGGGAGAGAGAATGTCCCTTTCCTCAACACTAGACCTTGAGGCTCACCAACATTTATTGGCCAGGTTTGTGACTTCTTTGCAAACACAGCTATCTTAAAATTTTATTTATTCCTGCATCCCATTCATCTGGTTACTAATGCATGACCTCAGGTGTTTGAAGTGGATGAAGGCAGAGGGAGGGTTCAGGCTTAAGTTATCTGCTATTACAGATAATCCCCAGCTTCCTGCTTTCTCTGGCACCAGGTTTAAGTTGTGAAGGAGCATTAAGTATTTTCAAAACTTTGAAAGGTTTAAGCTGATTGGACCTCCAGACACTGTATATGGAAACTGAAAGTTTTCTCCTAAGCAAAGCCAGACATGAGAATTTATCCAACACTGTAGCTACCTGTCAGTCAATCTATGTTCAAAAGGAAACACAAATGGAAATATATATGTGTGTGTGTGTGTGTGTGTGTGTGTGTGTGTATACATATACATATAGATAGATAGATAGATAGACAGACAGACAGACAGACATAGATATTTATCTTTAGGGCTGGGATTTGGCTCAGTTGGTAGAGCGCTGCACTGCAGTCTCTGAGGTCCCGAGTTCAATTCCCAGCACTGCAAAAATGGGAGAAAGGCCTGGCAATCCACTCCCAAGGCAATCCCAGAAGAGTCAGCCACTGAAAACCCTATGAGGGTCGCTATGAGTCAGATATCGACTCGACGGCACCTAACAACAACAACAACAACATATATCTTCATATTGTTGTTGTTGTTAGGTGCCATCAAGTCGGTATCCGACTCATAGCGACCCTCTGTACAACAGGGGAAACACTATTGTCAATGCTTCTCTGCTGTTCATAGGGTTTTCAATGGCAGATTGATTTTTGGGAGGGGGTTGCCAGGTCCTTCTCCCAAGCCTACAGCTTCTGGTGTTCCCAGGTGGTCTCCCATCCAGGTACTAGCCAGGCCCGACCCTGCTTAGCTTCCGAGATTTGACAGGATCGCATGCCACAGGGCTACGGCTGCAGGCTATCTTCATATTATAAACATTTTATTTTGACTCATCTACTATTTGCTAATATTTTGGTGTAAGGCCAAGTCCTCTTCTTCAAATATGTATCTTCTTCACATAAACCTTAGCCTCACTGCATTAAGGCAACTAATACTTCCAGTTTCTTTTTAGTTTTAAAGGCAAAGTGGAATTTAAGGTCTGCATGTTTAGCACATTTAGTACAGTGCTTACTTAGCATGCACTGAGGCTCTGAGTTTAGTCCCCTTCACCACAAAAAATAAAATAAAATAAAAGTGAGAATTTAATTCTGTGAAGTATATAAGAATCCTTTTAAATTTTTATGATTTCTCCTAATTTTTATAGTTTGAGATCAATTTTTAAAGCAATCGACCCTTCTCAAGTCTTTCCAAAGCATCTAATTGATATTTTCATAGAAAACCCCCATTGTTTTCATAATCATAGTTCATTGCTTTCTATAACTCTTCAATATTTAATTAAAATATATAATTACCATAGGCATAACAGGCATAAATAAGCTTGGAAACAAAGACAAATTAGTGGCAACAGGTGGGCTTGTAGGATAAGTGTTGCATCCATAGCCAAGAACATTCTGAGGACTATGGACTTTGGGCAGGATGTGTTATAGCTGTGGTCCTCAACTTTTTTGGCCAACAGGTTTCACAGAAGACAATTTTTCCAGGAATGAGGGGGAGGTGTTGTTTTGGAATGGTTCAAGCAATGGGGAGTAGCTATAAATACAGATGAAGCTTCGCTTGCTAGCTCTCTGCTCACTTCTTGCTGTGCAGCCTGATTCCTAATAGGCCACAGACCTGTACTGGTCTATAGCCCAGGGGTTGGGGGCCCCTGTGTTACAGAAGAATGGAACATATAAGCAGGGAGAGGTGATGCACATGCAAACATGTAATTCTGGCATGCAGGAGACTGAGGCAAGGAGAGGACAAATTCAAGGTCAGCCTGGGCTCTAGGCCAGCCTCGCTACCCAGTAGGACTCTGTCTCAAAAAAAAAAAAAAAAAAAAAAGAGCATGTGAAGTGGCTAAGCAAGTCACTTCAGTAGGCATTAGTTAAGATAGAAACATGTTGCCTTTTCTTTCAGTAAGACCACTTATAGTCCAACCTTATATGGCTCATGTAAGATCTAACTCAAGGTCACAAGATATATTCTAAATCTCTCAAACCATGAATCCCTTTCCTATCAGGTGCCTTAATGCTACAGCTTTGGTAGAAATGTGTACAACAAAAAATATCTAACTATCTCTTTTCCTGCAACATGCAAAGGTCACCAACTTCACAGCTTGTGTTAAATATAATCTTCATTATCTTCCACTACCTTCTTAGTTCTGACAGTTCCACATTTTAGGATCTATCCTTTGTAACTGCTCATTTTCTGAAAAAAAAAAGTATATATATTATGCTACTTTTGATTGCTGTGGATACAAATGACTACTCAAATTGGCATCATCAATAAAATGACTGGTTCACATAAAGGCTCTAGGGAAGGGCAGGTTTCATGCAAGGCTCAGAGATTTAGGGTTTGGTGTGTAGATTCTGCACTAGGCTAGGTGCTTGGGCCCAAGGGCAAGTGAGTGCTGAGTGCAGCTCACTCATCCACATGCCCAGGCTTGGAGCAGGATCTACCTGGATGAAAGGATGTCATTTTAGTCACATCAAGGAGCCTCTAACTGCAAAGCCATGCTCCTCCGGCAAGCTGTATCTATCCCAGTTTATCCATCCAGAAGTGCCTTCTGTTTTATCATGGGTAGCTCTGACCTCAACAATATCAGCCAAGACTGTTTATTTTTACCTTGTCTATTCTGCCTTCACGCATGCTCACCAGATGAAGGTCAGCATTAACTGCCTTCCTTTTCTTGTGCAGTAGCAGAGTGAGTTTTCCCATCACTAGTTGGACCAATCTTACATATGTAATATGTCTACCATTAACCTAATCACTATGGCAGGGGGACTGAAAACACAGTGATTGGCCAAAGTAGAATTGACAGTGGCCATTTTGCCACTTGTTTGCATTCATGTTTTATGCCATTTTTGTTTCTATTTCTCCAGTATTGCCTTGTTGTTGTTAGGTACCATCAAGTTGGTGTCTGACTCATAGCGATCCTATATACAATAGGCGAAACATTATTGTTAGTGCTTCTCTGCTATTCATAGGGTTTTCAATGGCTGATTGTTTTTTGGGAGTGGGTTGCCAGGTCCTTCTCCCAAGCCTACAGTACCTGGTCTTCCCAGGCGGTCTGCCATCCAAGTACTAACCAAGTCCAACTCTGCTTAGCTTCCAAGATCTAATGGATCCAACGCCACAGTGGTAAGGCTGCAGGCAATCCAGTATTGCCTTATTCTGTGTGAAATATATATTTTACAGCCATTTCAATTTCCTTGTTTCTTTTAACATATTTTTTCCACTTATCTTCTTCTTGGTTTCTTTTGCTTAGCTGTGCTCAGTTACTTTTGCATAGCTGTGACCAAAATACATAAAAGAACAATCTAAAACAGGAAAGATTTATTTGGTTCATGGTTTCAGAGTGTTTATTCCATGTTTGCTTGGCCTCAGGTGGTTGGGTAGAATGTCATGGTGGTGGGAAAATGTGGTGGAGGAGTTCCTTTCCCTGAGGGAGGGTAGGGGGAGAGAGAGAGAGAATGTCAGGAAGGGGCTAGGGGGAAGATATCCTCAAGGACTCACCCACAGTGACCAGCTAGGCCCCACCTCCTAGAGGTCCCAGAACCTTTCGAAATAGCATCACCTTCTGTGAACCAATCTCCCAATACATGAGCCTTTGGAATGATCCTTTACATCCAGACCATAACACTCTGCCTCTGGCTCTCAAAAGGCTCATGTCCATCTCATAATGCAAAATACATTTAGCCCATCTCCCTGAGTCCCTACAGTCTTAACTATTCCAACACTGTTCAAAATCCCAAGATGAAAGTCTCCTCTGAGACCCAAGGCAACATTTACCTGTGAGCCCTTGTAAAAATGAAAAAATAAGTTACATACTTCCAACTTACAATGGCATGAAGTAAACATTCCCATCCCAAAAGAGAATAATAGGAGAATAGCAAGGAAAGTTTAGACCAAAGCAAGATCAAAATCCAGCAGGGCAAACACTAAATTCTGTAGTTCCATGTCCAGCATCCAGAACACATGGCATTGTGATATAAGCACCAATAGGTTTGGGTAGCCCCACTCCTATGGCCTTGCTGGTTGAAGCCCATGTGGACTCTCTCTTGGGTGGGCTCCACTCCTTGCTTCTGGTTTTCCTCATTAGATGTTCTATACTCCTGGTATCTCCAACATTCTGAGGTCTCCATTGCCTTTGGCCTCACCCTCATAGCTTCATATGGCCATCTCAGGGATAACCTACAGGGATGCTCAGAAGAAAGTACACTCTCGAAACTGAATGTGAATCCTAATTTTCATAGACTTCTCATTCTTTTGTTGAGCTTTATTTGAAAGCTTATAGGAATTAGTGCTCTGGAGGAGTGTGTGAGGGTTTAACATAATTCTTGTACAGAAAAGGCAAATATGATCTTTATTAGAATCACAGTTGGCTTTTTATGCTCTTGGTCTATCTTAAATATTTACTCAAGCTTAGTTTACAGGAATAAAATACAACTCTGTTCATTCAGCTGATTTTTATGGAGTACCAAGTATAAGGCATGTTTCTCAGTACCTGGATTCATTAGTGAACAACAGACATTTTTACTCTCAAATTTTTTACACTCCAATAGAGGATAATCCAAAAATGAAGTAAATTAACAATAAATGATAAAGCCACTTGTATAGTTGCTAGCCCCCATGTGTCTGTCAGCTTGTCATGATGTAGGGGCTTGCTTGTTGCTATGATACTGAAAGCTATGCTGCCAGTATTTCAAACACCAACAGGGCCCCCCATGGGGGACAGGTTTCAGCTAAGCTTCCAGACTAAGACAGATTAGGGAGAAAGACCTAGCAGCCCACTCTCGAAATAGTTAAGACATTGAAAACTCTATGAATAGCAGAAAAGCACTTTCAAATATTGTTCTTGTTGTTAGGTGCTGTCCAGGTGGGTCAGACTCACAGCAACCCTCACAGGGTTTTCAAGGGCTAATTGTTTCAGGGTTGCTTTGGGAGTGGATCGCCACATCCTTCTCCCCTTTCTGCAGTGCTGGGATAGGACCTGGGTCTTCAGAGGGTACAGCATGGCACTCTACCAATTGAGCTAAACCCCAGCTCCACTGTCTAATATAGTGCCCAAAAATGAGCCCCACAGGCTGGATGACATTCAATAAACAACTAGGGAAGATTTACCTCCTCAGAGTAGAGTTGATCTTCCTGACAAGAATGGAATAAAGCCCCTGGAACCTCCTTTTGCTGATGTGGCACGACTCAAAATGAGAACAGTGGTTGCAACAGTGGGCTCAAACATAAAAAGATTGTGTGCATGACACAGTGTTGGGCAGTATTTCATTCTGTTGGATATAGGGTCACTGTAAGTTTGATCCAACTCGATGGCACCTAACAACAACTCTAGTAATGTTCTAGGCTCTTTTCCTACAGGAATCAAATTGACTACATATGTGCAAAGAGACGATGGAAAAGCTCTGTACAAAATGTCAAAACAAGACCAGGTGCTGACTGTGGATCAGACTATCAACTTCTCATATGCAGGTTCAAACTGAAGCTGAAGAAAATTAGAACAAGTATACGAGAGCCACGGTATGACCTTGAGTATATCCCACCTGAGTTCAGAGACCACCTCAAAAATAGGTTTAATGCATTAGACACAAATGACAGGAGACCAGAAGAGTTGTGGCATGACATAAAAGATATCATTCAAGAAGGAAGCAAAAAGTTCTTCAAAAGACAAGAAAAAAAGAAAAGGCCAAATTACATGTCCAAAGAGACACTGGACCTTGCCCTTGAACGTCGAGCAGCTAAAGCAAAAGGAAGACATGATGAAGTTAAGGAACTAAACAGAAGATTTCAGAAGGCAGCTCGAGAAGACAAAAACAATTATTATAATGACATGTGCAAGGAGCTGGAGGCAGAAAACCAAAAGGGACGAACACGCTGTGTTTCTCGAGCTTAAGGAAGTGAAGAAAAAATTCAAGCCTTGAGTGGCAGTAGTGAAAGATTCTACAGGGAAAATATTAAGTGATGCAGGAAACAACAAAAGAAGATGGGAAGAATACACAGAGTCATTACACAAGAAAGAATTGATAGATGACCAACCATTCCAAGAGGTTGCATACGAAGAGAAACCAATGGTGTTGAAGGACAAAGTGGAAGCTGCCTTAAAAGAACTGGTGAAACACAAGGCTCTAGGAATTGATGGGATACCAATAGAGATGTTTCAACAAACAGATGCAGCACTGGAGGTGTTAACATGTTTATGCCAACAGATTTGGAAAACTGCTACTTGGCCAACTGACTGGAAGAGATCCATATTTGTGCCTATTCCCAAAAAGGGGGATCCAACTGAATGTGCATACTATCAGACAATATCATTAATATCACACACCAGCAAAATTCTACTAAAGATCATTCAGAAGCGATTGCAGCAGTATATAGACAGGGAATTACCGGAAAATCAAGCGGGATTCAGAAGAGGGCAGGGAACCAGGGATATCATTGCTGATGTCAGGTGGATATTAGCTGAAAGCAGAGAATATCAAAAAGATGTCTATCTATGTTTTATTGACTACGCAAAAGCATTTGATTGAGTGGATCGTAACAAATTATGGATAACACTTTGGAAAATGGGAATACCAGAACACCTAATTGTA
>VMDO01030840.1:0-20792 GCA_007922755.1 Pedetes capensis
CTCCCCCAAAACTAAAATGGTGATAGAGTTGAAACATAAAGATTAATCCATTCATTTAAAAAACAAATAAAAGAAGGAAAGGACAGAAATACCAATTAGAAAACAGCAAGATGGTAGATTTTAGTCCAACTATATCAAAAATTATATACAAATTAAAAGATATTAGTACTGATCCTAAAGATATTAATATAATAACAGTAGTAAATACAATAATATAATTGACTACAACAAATTTGACTACTTTGAAGAAATGAACAATTTCTTGCCTGGCAATGTGGCTCAGTGGTAGAAACTCTTGTCTAGCATGTGTGAGGCACTAGGTTTAATCCAGAAGAAAAAGAATGGAAGAAAAGGACAATTTCTTATAAGAATTTGTACTATTTAATGTTTTTAACATTTATATCTATTTATATTTTCCTGAATGCAAACATAAGATATCTGTTTTAAGAACAGATAATCAGTACTTAATTGTGACAATAACTGCATTGATTCCCCATACCCCATTTCTTCCCCTCTCTGCAACATTGTTATGAGAGGCCCTGCATGTACTTAAAAGCAGGGCTTCTTGCACCCAAGAGGAACTTGAAATTAGCAATGTGGATGTTTATATATCACCACTCTTCTGAAAGAGGAAGAGAAACATTCACTCTCTTGTTACTGAAAATCCTTTAGAATTTAAAACACTAACTTCATTGCTCCAGATTTTTTTGCTGTTTGAAAAACAAAATCTCTCTGTAAGGAAAGATTTCTATCCTGGAAAGCAAGCATTCATTTTGGCTCCAGCGTTTATTAAATTGTATTACTCTTTGAATGGAATAAAGGGCTCTGGGTCTAAAACCCTCTAACTCTCAAAACTTGTCCTTTAATCCAGTTTGTAGCAAATCTTCTCTGAAAGCCCTAATCATGCAGACACAAGACAATATCCACTTCCTGACACTATGGCTACCCATAGAAACATGGAAGAACAGTAAGGACCATAGATTAAGTTAAAGATTCTGGACTCCTCTTTGTACCATTGTGGAAAGAATTGGCTAACAAAGGAGCACAGGTAATTTGGGGAGATTTGACTTTTTATATTCTTGATTGTGGGGCTGATTTCACAGCAGTGTGCTTTTTTCAAAACTCATAAAACTATTTACTAAACATGGATAAGTTTATTACACATAAATTCTGCCTAAATGTTGTTGCTATGTGCTGAGTAGGGCCTGACTTACAGTGACTCTCATAGGGTTTTCAAGGGCTAATTAGGGATTACTTTGGGATTAGATTACCATGTCCTTCTCCTGTTCTACCTAAATAGCAAAAAGATAAATGAATCTCTAAGGCAGATATTGCACATGTGTTTAAAAACAATTTTATTTTAGAACTATGAAAATACATCTTAGTTATGAAACAGGGTAAATATATTTTTAGTTGTGCTTTAAAATGTATTTACAAAGTTTACATCCTTAATTAGCTTTGAAAGTAAATAGAAGACTGTCAATTAAACACAGAGTGATGGAATTAAAAGGAATACAAAGTCCTAACTCTGAAAAAACTAGTTTTATCAAAGGCAGAGGATGTGGGAGGAGCCAACTCCAAAGGACCAATTTTTAGTCACTGACCATCTGGCTCAATAAGCTTTTGGCTATTTTTTTTTAAAGTCCTTTAGCTTCCTTTATTAATTAATTTTATCCAGAAAAAAGTAGATAATTTACATTGACTCAAAATTATATGATCAATAATTAAAATAAAAAAGGAGTCCACCACTGCAACCATGTTAGTTTTGATCGTGTGTGTATGGTTAAAGTGATTTGGAACAAGATTAGTCTCTACATTTATAGAAGACTTTAAGTTCCAAAATAAATTGTATGGAAAAAAGCATTGTAAGAGCTTATGCATACGTGTAACCTATTGTCAGAAAGAAAATAATCCATGCTTATTTAGGATACATTTTTCTTCCCATGAACAGCTATTCATGCACTGGTTAGGCACATGTACTCTGGAAACAGGTAAACTTTGGGTGGAAGCACTTCTTTTTCCATTTATAAACTATGTGTCTCAGACATTTTATTTTTATATTTTATTTTATTTTACTTACTTTTTGAGGTACTGAGGGATTGAACCTAGGCCCTTGACCAAACTTTGCAAGCATTCCACCACTGAGGTGTCTCTCTTTTGTATTGCTCTTATCTTGAAACTCTTTTGTATTGCTCTTATCTTGAAACAGGGTCTCACTAAGTTACACAGGCTGCCTCTGGCCTCATACTTGTGATCCTCCTGCCTCCCCCTCCTGAGTCACTGAATTATACAGACATGCACCACTGCAACCGAGTCATGATACATTATTATCCTAACTTGTTCCCTGATAACTAACACTGGTTTTGAAATGCATATTAATATACTTAAAAACACTTAGCAATGTATCAACATAGGGAATAAATTTACAATAATTCCAACTATAGGGTAAATGCCTCAAAACAGCAGCTATCATTATGAGGCTCATTTGCTTCCTGCATCATGCCTTGTTGTTTCTGGGTCTTATCTTACTGAAGGAGGTGTTATTTCCTTACAAAGTAACTAAACTATATATTAAAAATATGTTGCAGTTCTAATATTAAAGCAAGTATAGTTGACCTTTTGGTAATTGTAGCAGTCTTTCTGCAACTTCTCCTGTTCCCTCTCCTAGCCTCTCTTTGGAGATGTTATTAGCAAGTTCCCTAACTATCAGATTCTGAAGACTTCTGCCTTTCTTTCCTTCTATTGAATTTGTACAAGAATGTAATAATTGAGGCAAATGCCAAAGGAATATACTTTTTCTGGAAGAAGAAATACCACATAACATTCCTTAATTTTCAGAACTATAGGCAGTGTTTTTGAGCCCTGTCTGTCCAAATCTTAATTTTGCTTCAGTATGGTATTGTGATCTATTACCAATAACAAGATGCCAGCTTTGAAAATTTTAAAGGATTTCATTTAAACCCTAGAAAAGCTGAAAATGCCACAGAGTTTAAAGGAATTTTCTCAGTGCCTCTCAGCCTTGGTGTGAAGCTTAACTTCTTCACAAAGAACACTGACTTGCCAAATGACTCTCAAGCTACTTTGGTATTCCTTCAATTCTCACTCTTTAAAATCTAGCCACAAAGCACTTGTAAAAGGAGTCCTTCAAAACTACTCCATATGGGAAGCTGGGTACAGTGGCACACAGCTGTAATCCCAGCAGTTCTAGAGGTGGAAGCAGGAGGATCGCAATTTCGAGGCCAGAGGCAGCCTGCATAACTTGGTGAGACCCTGTCTGAAAATGAAAGGTAAAAAATGTGCTAGGAGTGCAGCAACTCAGTGGCAGAATGTTTGGAAAGCAAGTGTGAGGCTCTAGGTTCAATCCCCTAGTGCCATAAAAAAACAAAACAAACAAACAAAAACCACTACTCCACGTGAAAAAGAAAAATAACTTAAATCAGGGAATTTATGTCAAAAGGAATTTACATCTCAGAGGAAATTTAATCAGCAAATTAGAAAAGAATGAAAGCTTTTACATAATAAGATAGCTATAGTAATGTTCATATCAAATGACACTACACAATGCCACAATGTGTTTTACTTTTAATGGATCATGACAGAAAAAGATAGAAATAAAAACTTAACAGAAATCTAGAGAACAGAACAATGTGTCCCACAAATATGGTCTGTCTGAGGATATCAAGTACCCAAAACCAACGCTGACCTACATGGTGATGATAGAAAGCAAGAATAGACCCTCAGGTAGTTGTAGAAAGGGCTCACTCAAAATTTTCAATCCTTAGGATCACTCAAGAGTCCCTAAAGTCTTCTGGAATAACTCTAGTAGCATAATCTGGAAATTCTCCAAGAACAGTACTCCTTAATCTGAGTGAAAATCCTCTTACTGCCATTACCAAATGGTTCACTGGATTAAGAAAGAAAAAAAGAAAAGAAAGAAAAGAAAAGAAAGGAAAGACAAAAGAAAGAAGGAAGGAAGAAAGGAAGGATGGAAGGATGGAAGATAGGAAGGTAGGATATAAGCAGTATTCAAGTCTTGGTGTCTACATTTATTAGTAGGGTCCTTTGGTTAAGTCATATATTGTCCCAAAAGTTCAGTTTCCTAATCTGTAACTCTTGCATTAAGCTTGACTTTGTTTGTCTCCATGATGATCATATGATGCTAGGTGTTCCTTGCAGGGAGGACTCATGCCCTGAGTTTTCTGCTTTACCTCCAGGATTTAATACAATGCCAGACACAGTGCCAGGGTCAATCCATGTTTATTGAATAAGTGAAGTGAAAACAAAGTATTTGAACATGACTTAGAACTTACACAAGTGCTAACTGTTATAAATTCTTCAGCCAAAAGGCACACATTTCAAAAATCACATTGTTATTTATATTTTTCACTATGCTTTAGTTGACTTGCAATAATTCCACATGTTGTTGTTAGGTGCCATGAAGTCAGGTTGTACTCATAGTGAACCTATGTACAAGAGAACGAAACACTCTCCAACACTGTGCCATGCCCAGCACTATTGTCAGTGTTTCTCAGCTATTCACAGGGTTTTCAATGGTTTCAGGAGTAGATTGCTAGGTCCTTCTCCCTAGCCTGTAGCACCTCGTGTTCCCAGGCAATCTCCTTTCCAAGGACTATCAAGCCAACCCTGCTTAGCTTCTGAGATGAAGTGGGATCAGATATTAGGGTGCTATGGCTAAAGACATAATTCCATATATGAAAGGGTTATTTTAAAAAGTGGTGAAATATTTTCATGTTAATTTCAGTCATTACTCTACAAAGAAACATATAATGAGTGTCAATGCTTTTGATTTGAGTGATGATGTTGGTCATTTGAGAGCAGGGAGATATTTTCTCTTATAACTAATTATACAGCTGAATCTGTTATAATGACTCTCTGGTTTCCTCAGAAGAATATGGCATTGGCCTGACTCCAAATCCTGAAAAATCCTGAAAGGCTACAAATATTTGTGCCAATGACAGCTTCTTTGTTCTCAAATATATATTGCAATGAAAGCTACATAAATAAATCATCTGCTGGTCACAAAAATGTTTTTGGAACCACTAATCAGGCTTTCTGTCTCTTTAATATAAAAGCAATACTAATAAAATCTTGAATTCTTTAATCAATGATGACCTCCCAGTATAGATAAGTCACAGTGTAAACAATTAGAAATAATCATGTTTTTATTTTTTCAATAACTTTCAAGAACCTTGTGTAACCAAAGTTTTTCTAGCATGAACATTAGTATTTATACATTATTGGCAAAATTTTGAGACATTTTAATATTTTTCTCCTATGTAATGTTTCTCATGTCTTGTGCATTCTTTTTTCCTACATTCAAAGTGTGTCATCTGGAGGTCTAAATCATTTTATAACTTCATATTTTTAACATGATTTTATGTCTTATGTCCTTTTATCTTGGGGGTCAGGTATCTATTCCTATTTATAAATATTGTAATATTTGATTTTTACCTGCATCTGACAAATGCAGGCAAAATTCACATTAACAAAATATTATTCAGAAATATTCTTACAGTTCTGTATGCTAGATCACAAGGCACATAGAGAATAACTGCATCTTTTTTATAACCAAAAATTATTGCCCCTGCCAGCAGAAGAATTTAACAAAATGGCCAACAAAAGCAACTCAACCATGGAATCAAACAAGTTAATGAGCTTTTCTAATATGTACATACATGTGATTATATGTGAGATGCCATATACAGAGAGTTCTAGAACATTATGGATTTTTAAATAGAATCAAACCAGTACTTTATGACCTTTGTATATACTATAAATCATTATATTTTGATTAATTACCAGTTCTCAATGTTTATTCATTCTAATCACTCAATGGTACTAAAACTCTAACACTTCTTTTGGCAAAATACAATGAAGAGAATATTTATCATGTTTATCATAAGGTGTTACACTAGCATGTGTTGTTATTCAATTCCTTTATCAAATATATTATACATATGATGAATAATCACCATTTAAACGTGATAAAAAGTTCCATTTATTCAGTTAACATTTTTTCCATTGATGTAAGATATAGAATGGGGTTTCATATTTATTGTCATAGTTACTAATTTCATATCTATTTTTATTATATTTATTTATTATTGAAAAAATCTAATTATGTTATTTATGAAGACACATGAAAGGTTCTACTTCTTCCAAGACAAAAGAAGGATTTTTATTTCATCTTTAGCCAAAATAATATTCAGACTGGGTATTTTTGACATTATATGCAAGCGTTTGGCTAGCTTTAATATGCTTTTTTAAAAATATATATTTATATAATTGTGCATACTGACAGGCAATGACTGCTTGGTTTCAATTTTTTATTATTGTTAGAATATAAAAAGTATAGGGGAGCAAGGAAGATGGCAGACAGCACATGCCTTCTGTCCCAGAGTGGAGGGAAGCCTTGATTAATGGTTTGGAGCTCACATCCACAAGATAGAAACAGTGATAGTTTAGATTGGGAGACAGTGGAGGGAACCAGGCAAATATTGAAATCTTGGATCTGGCTCCGGAGGACTTACACAGAGGACAGCAGCTGGGTTGCTATTTTGCAGATGGCGGATGGCATCCCGGAGACTCGGAGGGGACTTCGTGCACACATCCATGGGGGCCCGGACCCAACACGGAGTGCAGCCTTGGCATCAAATCGGCACCCTGCCAATGGGACACAGACTACAAGCTCTGAGTGAGTCAGTTTGAGGTGGCACACAGAATCACCATCCCTAGCAGTGCCCACTGTGCAGCTAGAATTGCTGGGCTGGTGCAGGATCCTCATGTAGGAGTGTAGGCATCAGATCCATGAGAGGTGATATGTTACCATCCCATCCAGCCCGAAGTGGGTGCGGGAAGCCCACTTCACAGAGGGGCCTGGGGAATGTGTGGCAGCAGAGCGGGCCCAGACCCGTGGCCTGGCTCCCTCCCTCCTGTTGTGGCAGGGCAGTTGTTCTGGCGTGACTTTCACAGACACAGGGGCACATGTGCACCTGGACTCCAAATCCACCGGAGGCGATTCAATGTCATCCCACTGTACTGTGGAGTTGGGTGGGGTCTGCAGAGGTGACTGAGTCCCACGTGGGCAGAGTGTGGCCACAGTACTGCAAACAGTGCACAGTGGTGCACTTTGTCCCAGGGAAGTTTCAAGGGAGAATGCCGCGACAGCCAGACTTGGCTACAGATTCACCGGGGGGTGGTTGGATATCAACCCACCCACTACAGGGGGGAGTGGTGAGACCACAACAGGATTTGGACCTCCCAAGTGGATGGAAAACCCCGCAATAAAGACCCACTATAGCAGCCATATTCCCTCCATGCTGTAGGATTTGAGGAGGAGTTCTCCAATTTGGGGAATTGATGTCCCAACTACATGGGGCAGGGAGAACTCCAGGAAGGCCCCCACAGGATCCACTGCCTCTCTAACATTACAACAGAGGCAGAATATTTCACAGGACAGACTCTATGGGCACTCAGTGTCCCCCTTAAACTGGGGCATTGTAGGGCTATGCGCCATATCCAGAGAGAAGGTTCGCAGAAACCCTGCCCCCAAAGCAGACTGCTTCTATCAACAAAACAAAACAAACAAACAAAAACACCTGGCAGCCAAGGGCTTCTTTCTTCCGGCAAAGTCAGCGGCTTGAAGGAAGAGAGATAGCCCCTTTTCAGAAGATTTAACGCTGCTGCAGATTGTGCGAAAAACACTGCCAGCCTGTGTTCTGCAGTGTGCACTTCATCATTACTGTCTTCCTAATTCAGATTCAACTTGTGAGAGCATACAAGTGTTTTTTTGTGTGTATTTTTTGTGTTTTTTTATTTTTCTTTATTATTATATTTTTTCTTTTATTTTTTTGTGTGGGAGTGTGTATGTGTGTGTTTTTCCTTCTCTCTTCTTTTATTCTCTTTTTCTTCTATTCTCCTTCTCTTTTTATTATGCTATATATGTGTTTTTGTTTTAGTTCATTATTTTCTCCTTAAATTTTAACCTTAATTTTAATTTTGACTTTAATTTCTATTAGTATCTGCTCTCTATCTCTTCTTTCTTCCTCTTTTGTCACCATATCCTCCTCCTTCTCACTCCCCAGAAGAGGAACAGAATCTATTGCTTCCCTAGCTCCCAGCCCCTTTGGAATAGTGAATCAGAGAATGGGGAACTTAGGAGTGGAGAGTTCAGGATGAAGGTAAGAGTTCCACGAGCTGACGGTCCACTGAACCTATGAGATCTGACTAACAACTAAGCCCATTAAGAGTTGAGTAGGGCTGGTGAACTAGAGTAAGAGCCCCACATACTAGACAACTGAGGAAGTGCATCAAACCCAGTACTCAACCTAGTGTCTGCGATCACAGGGATCAGAGGGAATCTGAATGGGACAAAACTAAATTTAGAGTCTGCAATGGATACTTGTCTTGGATTTTGAAGCAATAAAATATGGGGCTGAGGAGCAAAAGTAAAGCTCCAGAGATTCATCACCACACAAACTCAAAGGAATAACAGACAGAGAAGTTCTGTACACTTAGGAGAGACAAAATCTATTTCCTGGACCATATTATGAGCAAACAAAGTAAACCTACAAGAAACACAAAGGGGCAGGCTGGATTTGAAGACTCCACAGACCAATGACCCCCAACAAATTACTCCAATGAATCTCAACTCCTAGAGATCTCTGAGTTGGAATTCAGAGTTATGGTTAAAAATATGCTAAGAGAAATCAAAATGAATACCACCAGCATCCTTGAAATCCTTGAAAAGAAGGTATCTCACCTGGAGTCTGTTCTATGCTCCCAGCTAGAAATGACTAGGAAAAATCAACTAATGATCATTGACATGCAAACTAAACTAAATGAATTAAATTCTGCAAAAGAATCCTTTTCATCAAGAGTGGATGAATCTGAACTATGGATCTCCAATTCTGAAGATGTCATCCAAGAATTTAAATACATACAGTCAGAAATGGAAACAACAATGAAGGAATTTTTTTCAAAAAAAATTTCCAAGAAACCTCAGACAGAATGAAAAAATGAAACTTAAGAATTCAGGGTGTCCCTGAAGGAGAGGAAAGAACCACCAGAGGTCTAGAAAATCTAGTATATAATATCCTCAAGGAAAACTTCCCAGAGATAATCCAGGTTATGGATACATACACAACTGAAACATTCAGGACCCCATCCAGGGTAGATCAAAATAAGTCATTCCCAAGACATGTCATAGCTTGAATGCTTTCATTAGAAATCAGGGAGTCTATCCTGAAAGCAGCAAGGCAGAAACCCCATATTACTTTTAAAAGAAAACCTATTAAAATTGCTGTGGACTTCTTGATATCAACACTGAAAGCTAGAAAGGCTTGGACACAGGTAATTCACATCCTAAAAAAGAACAATCTCCAACCAAGATTAATATATCCAGCAAAATCATCTTTGAAAAGAGGAGTATAAGACTTTCATGATATTGATACATTCAAACAATTTGCAACCACCAAACCAGCCCTACAGAGGATTGTAAGTCAATTACCACATCCAGGAGAGATAAGACAACCCTATATAGGAAACCAAAGACTTGGTTAGCTGAGATGAGTGCAATCCAAGAAAGGAACAAAGCAACCATGATTCATAAGCCAGTAACATGCAATGATTGGATGCATAACAATAGGTACTACTCAATAATCACTATTAATGTAAATTGTTTTAACACACCAATTAATAGACAGAGACTGGCTAATTGGATGAAAATACATAAATGTTCAATATATAGTATTCAAGAAACTCATCTAACTCACAAAGACTGCAATAGGCTGAGAATTAAGGGCTGGAAAACAATATACCAAGTGTGTGGGAGGGACTAAAAAAGCAGGTGTTGCAATTCTAATATCAGATACATTAAATTTCAATCCAAAACTAATTAGAAGAGACAAATAAGGACACTATATTTTAGTAAAAGGAACAACCAATTAGGAACCAATAACACTCCTAAATATTTATGCCCTAAACACTGGGGCACCTATCTTTATAAGACAAACTTTATGGAATATAAATAACTTTATTGGACCAGAAACAATAATAACAGGAGACTATAATACCCCACTTTTGTGAAGAGAAAGGTCATCAAAATGAAAAAATCTATAGAGAACTTTGAAACTAATCTCCACCCTAAACCAGTTGGATCTCACAGATATATACAGAATATTTCATCCACACAGTGAGGAATACACATTCTTTTCAGCTCAACATGGAATGTTTTCTAAGATAGATCATATGTAGTCCATAAGAACTCTCTCAACAAACACAAACAAGTAGAAATTATCCCCTGTTCCTTATCAGACCATAATGGGATAAAATTGGAGCTCAAGAGCAAGAATAATTCCAGGAACTTTACAAACACATGGAGACTGAATAATACACTGCTGAATGACCAATGAGTTGTTGATGAAATCAAAATGGAATTTAAAAAATTCCTGCAATCAAATGATGATGAAAACACATCCTACCAAAACATATGGGATACAGCAAAGGCAGTTTTAAGAAGGAAGTTTATAACATTAAATTCCTTCATCAATAAGGTAAAGAAGAGACAAATAAATGACCTCATGATGCACCCAAAGACACTAGAAATCCAACAACAAATCAATCCTAAAAGGAGCATCCAAAAAGAAATTATAAAAATAAAGGGAGAAATATATCAATTAGAATCTAAAAGATAATTCAAAAAACTAATAAGACTAAGAGCTGGTTCTTTGAAAAGATTAATAAAATAGACAATCCTCTGGCCAATCTCATCAAAAAGAAAAAAGGAAAAAGCTAATATAGTAACGATTATGAAGAAAAATGAGTCCATAACCACTGACTACAATGAAATACATAAAATCATCAGGGATTACTATGAGACATTATATTCCCAAAAATATGAAAATACAAAAGGAATGGATAAATCTATTAGCACATATGACTTACCAAAGCTAACTCCAGAAGACATAAATTACCTAAACAAGCCCATTACATATACAGAAATAGAAAAGGTAATAAAAAGTCTCCCAACAAAGAAGAGCCCAAGTCCTGATGGGTTCACAACAGAATTTTACCAAACTTTCCAAGAAGATATAATACCTGTATTCCTCAAATTATTCCAAAAAAGTAGAAAAGGAGGGAACAATCCCAAATTCATTCTACAAAGCTACCATCACTCAGATACCTAAACCAGGAAAAGATTCATCTAAGATAGAGAATTATAGACCCATCTCCCTTATGAACACAGATGCAAAAATCTTTAACAAAATCCTGGCAAACTGAATCCACCAACATGTTAAAAAGATTATTCACCATGACTAAGTGGGATTTACTCCACAGATGTAAGGCTGGTTCAACATACAGAAATCAATTAATGTAATCCAACATATCAAGAAACCGGCAAACAAAAACCACATGATCATCTCAATGGATGCTGAAAAGGCCTTCAACAAAGTGCAACACCTTTTCATGATAAAAACCCTGGAGATGATAACAGGCAAATACCTTAATATCATAAAAGCCATCCATGACAAACCTACAGCCAACATTATATTAAATGAGAAAAACTGAAACCATTTCCTCCTAGATCTGGAACAAGGCAAGGATGTCCTCTATCTCCTATTCTATTTAACATAGTAATTGAAATCCTCCCCAGGGCAATCAGACAAGAGCAAGAAATCAAAGGGATACAGATTGGCAATGAAGAGGTCAAATTATCCTTATTTGCAGATGATATGATTCTATACCTAAAAGACCCCAAAATCTCATCCAGAAAACTTTTAGATCTAATCAACTCCTTCAGCAAAGTGGCAGGATATAAAATCAACACACAAAAATCATTAGCTTTTCTTTACACCAACTGTAAACAGGAAGAGAAGCAAATTTCAGAAAAAATACCTTTCACAATAGCCCAACAGAAAATTAAATACCTTGGAATCCATCTAACCAAAGACCATTCAGATTTCTACAAAGAAAATTTCAAAACATTAAAAAAGATATAGCAGAGAACACTAAAAATTGGAAGGATCTTCCCTGCTCTTGGATAGGGAGAATTAATATGGTAAAAATGGCTATCCTAACAAAAGCAATTTATACATTTAATGCAATCCCCATTAAAATTCCACTGACTGACTTTACAGAAATAGAAAAAATAATCAAAAAATTCATATGGAATCACAAAAGACCATGTATAGCAAAACACTCTTAAGCTGCAGAACTAATGCAGGTGGAATCACAATCCCTGACTTCAAGCTATGCTATAGGGCAGTGGTGGTAAAAAATAGCTTGGTACTGGCACAAAAATAGCCCTGAAGACATCTGGAACAGAATAGAAGACCAAAAAATACCTCAACACACCTATAGCCACCTTATTTTCAACAAAGAAGCAAAGCAAGTAAACTGGAAAAAGGATAGCCTTTTCAATAAATGGTGCTGGGAAACATGGACATCTGTGTGCAGAAAAATGAAAACTGACCTGCATCTCTCAACATGCATGAGAGTTAACTCAAAATGGATAAAAGACCTCAACATGAAACCAGAAACTTTAAAACTAATAGAAGACAAGATAGGTAATAAACTCCATCATACAGACACAGGAAAATATTTCCTTAATAGGACTCCAATTGCTCAAGAAATTGCAACAAGAATAGATAAATGGTATTACATGAAATTAAAAATCTTCTGTACAGCAAAAGAAACAATTTTAACAGAGTCAAGGAAACCCCCTCTGAATGAGAAAAACTTTTTGCATCTTATACATTTGACAAAGGTCTAATTACCAGAATTTATAAAGAACTTAAGATAAAATTTCCCAAGAAAACAAATAACCCAATACACAAATGGGCAAAGGAACTGAATAGACAGTTCTCAAATGAAGAGCTCCATAAAGCCATGAAACACATGAGAAAATGATCAATATCCCTAGCCTTTAGGGAAATATAAATTAAAATAACTCTGATATTTCACCTTACACCAGTAAGAATGGCCAATATCAATAAAACAAATAACAACAAATGCTAGCGAGGTTGCAGAGAAAAGGGAACACTCTTCCATTGCTGGTGGAGTGGTAAATTGTTCCAATCACTGTGGAAATCAATATGGAAGTATCTTTAAAAACTAAAAATTGATCGACTGTATGACCCAGCTATAACACTACTGGGAATTTACCCAAAGGGAGATGTGTCATCATGCCACAGAGACACCTGCATCTCCATGTTCAATGCAGCACTTTTCACAATAGCAAGGATATGGAATCAACCAAAGTGCCCTTCAACAGAAGAATGGATAAAAAAATATGGTACCTATGCACAATGGAATACTACTCAGCAACAACAACAAAAAAAAATGAAATAAGGCCATTTGCAGCAAAATGGATGGAATTGGAGAAAATTATTTTAAGTGAATGAACACAAGCTCAGGAAGAGAAATACCACATGTTCTCACTCATTTGTGGGAGCTGAATCAAAATTACAAGAAGGAAAAAATCCTAAGTAGAGGTCAGAACATAAATAAAAAGCTAAGAATGGTATTATTATATATGGTCTAGAAAATTCATGTAATAGTTCTGACAATGTAAAAAGAAAGTTCACTACATAAAAAGTTTCTATCTTAAAAAGAACTGGAACCAAAGGATATATAGAAAAATATTACCATAAAAAGACAAGTAAATGGTAGAGAAATCTTGGGGGGGGGGTTTGGGGAAGGAAGCGCACAAGAGGGTAAGGGGGAACTTATATGTATACTGTACGACAAAATGCATATATGGAAATGTCGCAATGAAAAGCATGTCAGAATGAATCACATTAAGGTGTACATTAAAAATTTCCTATAAGAAAAAAAGAACATATAAAGTATCTGAAGACCTGTCTCACAGCTTGGAATGTATATCTAAGATGTCTACAAGTCATGTGACATATTTTTCTAGTACACAGAATAGCTGAGAAGTGAAAGTAGGAAAAAGACAAATCCTATGGAGTAGTAAAAATTGCAGGGGCAGAATAAGGCACTTCATTGTCCAACCTTGAAAGAGGAGCTATTGTTGGTTACCCTTATTCCATTCACAGATTCAGCACATGTTTTGATATCCCTAGAAATTAAGAGTTAGTGAGATCAGGGTTTCTTTTCCCCAGAGAGAAAACCTCAGTCCAGAGAAATTATAGAGGAAAAGGCTGCTGTGGTTCCATGAGGCACTGCATACCTGCAGATGAGTTTAACAGTTGGACTCCTATGGAACAGGGACCTTGTATTTACAGTGGTACAGCTGGAGGCTCAAATGCTTGGGGATTGAGCAGGTTTTAGAAATGGAATCGCACACTGACAACAAATTGGCTTGCAACTGCACTTATCTTACTGTTAATGCACACTGACATGGGTCTATCCTATTGTAATGAAAATGGCAGAATCAACTAATGTGAGAGGAGGCCTGGGGTATGCTTTAAGATCTATGGCACAAGCCATAGATCTTAAGATCTATGGCACAAGCCTTCAATTTTACTGGCCTCTCTAATGTCCAAAAGCTATTTTGTGGTAACTCAGCATACCAAATTCTCCAGATCCACTTGAGCTTTCTTAAACCTAATAGAAATGAGCTATTAACTTAGGATCCTAACTAAAATTAATATTGAGTATGGATAAGCAAGACTATGGGAGAGTCATTATCTGTCTTCCAGATGCAAGGGGTAAGGAAAGTATGGAAGTAACTGTGCATTCTAAAATATTCATATTCTTTTGGCCCTAGTCCAGATCCTGACTAAGAATTTTGAAATGCTGAGGACAGAAATTAAACAGGCATATAGGTCCATGCCCACTAGGGAGCCCTTGATCAGCTAGCAGCAGGCTAGCAGTGAGAAAAGCTATGGATCTTGAAGACAGGACAAGAAAATAAACCCCAATATGTCTTGGCCTATGGTAGGTACTAATGGAGGAACAGAGTACACTGACAGTAAAGGCCCACATCTCAGACCCAAAGATTGACTGAGTGCAAGTTGCATAAACTTCAGGAAGGTTCAGGAGCAATAAAGAACCAGGGACAGAGCCTTATATATGTTTCTGATTTTCCTGCCTAGGTGCTGATGAGAGAATAATGGTGAGAAGAGGACATAAAAGCAATGATCCTGATAATAGTCTATTTCAAGTCAACTTTTATAATGCTCAGGCACTTACTAAGGTAATTAGTATGATATTTAATAAGCATTCTATTTGCGTGAGTTTTGAAAACATTTTCTGAAAAGTTTCTATGACTTCATCTGTCATGGTCTGGATCTGAGATGTTCCTCCCAGGCCATGTGCTAAAGGCTTGGTCCCCTGTTGGTGGTGCTATTTGGAGGGAGTGGAAACCTGATGAGGTCAGGCCTAGTTGGAGGAAGCAGGTCACTGGGGATGTGCCATTGGGGGTTACATCTTGTCCCCATCTCTCTCTGCTTCCTGGCTGCTGTGAGGTTAGCTGCTTTCCTCTACAACCCCCTTCTACTTCTGTGCCTCACCAAAGGACGAGACAATGGAGCCAAGTGACCATGGAGTGAAACCTCTGAAAATGTGAGCCAAAATCCTTCCTCTTTTAAGTTGATTTCGCTCAGGCATTTTGTCACAGCAATGGATTCCTGACTAACACATTGTTATTGCTGTTGTTAGGGGCCATCAAGACAGGATTGACTCATAGCAACCCTATGTACAAGAGAATGAAACACTCCCTGACACTGTGCCATGCCCAGCACTGTTGTCATTGCTTCTCAGCTATTCATAGGGTTTTCAATGGTGGATTGTTTCAGGAGTGTACTGCCAGGTCCTTCTCTCTAGTCTGTGGCACCTGGTATTCCCAGGTGGTCTCCCATCCAAGGACTAACCAGGCAACCCTGATTAGGTTTAGCGATCAGATAATACACACACACACACACACACACACACACACACACACAAACACACATACACATACACACACACACTCACTCATGTAATCTGCAAATGAAAGGAAGATAATCTATATAACATAGAAAAAGTTTAAAATACTATATCTGTGTGGTTTATGAGGGGAGGAATTGACAAAAACAGGAAAATAGAGATAATGTGTTTAAGTGGAAGACATAGATCATGAGAAGATTCAACAATTTATTAAAATAGATTTTTATTAAGTTAAGGATAGCTAATAGAAAAAAATTTTAAATGACTTTTGAGCCAGGAGAAAAAATAAAATATTATCTGCACAATGAAAATATAAAATAAGAAAAAAGAAACAAAAGAAAGTAAGATGCTATAGATAAATCCTAATAACAAATATTATAAGAAATCATATGTATAAGCAATCAAAGTAAAATCCAGAGATTCTCTAGTGTATGAAAAAGTCTAGCAATATATTGTCAATAGGAGGACATATCTAAATCAAAGAGAAATATGAACAAAGTAGAAGTATATATATTGAAAACAGAGAAATATGTGGTAGCAATCATATTAGATGAGGGGAATTTGAAATGAAAACTATTAAGGAAGAAGAACTTTATAAAGATAAAATGATAATAATTGTAGAGCTACTAATAATAACAAAATGTACAAAGTGATTAACATATACCAGGTGCTGGCTTAAGGATTTGCATATTTTAATACATTTAATAGCCTGCAGCCATAGCCCTGTGGCATCGGATCCCATCAGATCTCGGAAGCTAAGCAGGGTCGGGCCTAGTTAGTACCTGGATGGGAGACCACCTGGGAACACCAGAAGCTGTAGGCTTGGAAGAAGGACCTGGCAACCCCCTCCCAAAAATCAATCTGCCATTGAAAATCCTATGAGCAGCAGAAAAGCACTGACAATAGTGTTTCCCCTGTTGTACAGAGGGTCACTATGAGTCGGATACTGACCCAACGGCACCTAACAACAACAATACATTTAATGCTCTTTATAATCCAAACATACATGTGTTCTTATCATCCATATTTAGCATATAAGAGAAGTGAGGCAGCACAGAGTGGTCCGGTAACTTGCCCACAACCAGAAAGTGATAAAGAATGAATTAAAGTTCTGGCACTGTGGTTCCAGGTTCTATGTTATTAGCTACTAACTACAGTAATCATGAACACACATGCAAGCATGTTCAGAAGATTTAAGTAAAGTATCATAAAGTATAAATGAACAGATATACAGAGAACTTTACTTTCAAAACATAAAAATTAAACACTTGTGGCTTAAATCACAATATTTCCTGCATTTATCTATATCTCTAGCCCACATATTTCTTCTGATGTATAAATCTAATTAATAGACATCACTTCAATTTACCTTGTTGAAATATCATTACCCCCATATCTATTTACATTACTCACAGCCTGGAAGTGTTCTGCACTTCTTTCTTCTCTTATTTCCTGCATTAGATCAGTCAAAAAAAGCCATTTACTTCATCTTAACTCTTTAAGCAGCTATTGAAAAATCATTTGAATAGCAGAGAAGTACTGACATAGTGCTGGGTATGGCACAGTGTCAGGGAGTGTTTCCTTCTGTTGTACATAGAGTCACTATGAGTCAGACTCAACTCACTGGCATCTAATAACAACAACAACCCTTTAACAACCAATTTAAAATCAAAATATATGATTATAAGTATTTTATTTCCAGAAATTCTTCATTACAATGAACAAATTAAGAACACGATTAGCAAAATAATTGGAATGCATAATATGAATATGAGTAAAATCATCATGTAATTATTAATATGCATCATTTGAATGCAAAAAAAATTCTCATAGGAAAAAATGTATAGTTGGCTAAATAAGAAAAATTGGCAGGTAATCACTATATAAAAGAGTTCAGTTGAAAATGCAAAAATAATTATAGGTATAAAAAGCAATGTTAGGTACAGTAATACTATATTTTATATGAGATAAGCTGTAAAACAATTTTTACACAATGGTACACTGGACATTGTACAGCTAGTTTTGCTCTCTGTACAAATTTAATGGCAGCAAATCTCTGGTATTCCTGTGAAACTTCATGGGACATATGTATCCCAATGACAGTCAAAGGGTTAAAAATCTATTCACAATCCAACCTTCTTTCTCCACCTTCTGCAATAACCAGGATATAGATATAGTTCATCATCACTGATTATCTGGATTAATGCTGTAATTGTTACGTGCAATCAAGTCAGGTCCAAATCATAGCATCCTATGTACAATAGAATAAAACACTACCCCACACTGTGCCATGCACACAATCTATTTTTATGTTTGGGCCCAAAGAAGATGGATTAATGCTAGTATCTCCTACCTCTTCTCCTACCTTCTATTCTCAACCCCACCGTCTATCCTTATCACTAAATAGCCAATATTTAAAATGGAAATGAGAGTCATCTAAATCCTCAGTTTAAAAACTTTCATTGGCCCATATCTGTGTGAAGCAAAAGCCAATGTTCTTACAATGGTCCACAAGATGCTCCCACTACAACAAATTTTCTTGCAGAGACTGAGCACTTTCCTACCAAAGAACATTGCATGACTGGTCCTTCTCTCTACGATCATATTCCTCCAGATATTGTAATGATTAAGCCCCTCATCTCCTTTGGCTTTTCACTCAAATGCCACTTTTTCCGTAAACGATACCTGGATCACTCTATTCAAAACTGAATCTCTTGAAGCTGAGCATGGTGTCTCATACCTATAATCCCAGCACTTGGGAGGCTAAAACAGGAGGATTGAGAATTTGAGGCCATCCTGGGTTACATAGTGAGATCTTGTCTCAAAACAAAATATTGAAACTCTTCCCTGTTTCTTCATCTTAATCCACCTTAGTGTGACTATACTTTCTTCTTTCCCATGGTATTTATCTCTGTTTAACTTTCCACTTATCTTTTACAGGTGTTGTTAATTATCTTTTTCTTCCTAGTGGAATGTTAAGTCCATAAGAAAAGATATTTCATCTGTCTTATTTACTAATTTATCCCAAGTGCTCAAAAGAGTACCTGACTCAGAGTAAGCTTTTATTAAATATTTTTTGAATAAGTAAACAAGGAATAATAAAATAAAAATAAATTTTGACAAGGCCATGTGGAAGGTTTAATATATTCAAAAGAATGAATATTATAGATTGTCTTCTCTGATCACAAAACAATAAAATTAGAAATTTACCATTACAAGGAACCTTTAAAAATACCTAATGTCTGTGAAAATCTAAATAATGTACTATGAAAAGACCCTTGAATAAAAAAACAAACCTTTAGGGAAATTGTAAAATATTAAGAACTGAACAAAAATGAAAACAATACAGTTAAAACTTACTGGACACAATTAAAGAAGAAGTATGAGAGAAAATTACAGCCTTATATACATTAGTCATAAAGCAAAAATGTATTAAATAATGCTAATTGCATTTTGTAAAAGAGCCACAAAGGAAACACAATGAAAGAAGAGAAATACAATAAGCATAAAAGCAATAATCATTAAAATAAAGAAACAGTAAGAGTAACAGCAAAGTAACAAGACTGATAAAAATGTCAAAACTTGGCACAATTTATTATGGCATAAAGAAGATGCAAAACAAACACATGCAAAGAACAGGGAAAGTAAACTTGGATACAAGAGATTTAAGATGCAATATAAAAATACTTTGAACAACAGATGCTAATAAACTTGATAATCTACAGCCATTGTTTTCAACCACAGACAATATCAACCCCTAGATGATGTTTGGAAATTTATGACAGTGTTTATGATTCTCAAAATGGCTATTAATACAATTAGTGCATTTAGTCCAGGATAGAAAACTTGGGTCATAAAAGTAAATTAGGATGGTAAAATAAAATATACATGTTTTTCTTCCTTCTCTATCCCTTTTCTTTCACCAAAACCTAAGGCTCCTATGGCTTTAAGATTAACTTTCTTAATATTCAATAAATGGAAATATCTACCATATATATTTTGTTTCAGAAAATAAAAAAGAGAAGTTCACTAATCTAATTTAATGAAGCTGGCACATTTACTCTAAACCCACCTAAGAATAGTATAATAAAATATGTGATAGAACCATTGGTTTAGCTACAACAAAATAGCCTGCAGCTGTATCACTGTGGCATCCCATCCTGTCAGATCTCAGAAGCTAAGCAGGGTCAGACCTGGTTAGTACTTGGATGGGAGACCACCTGGGGACACCAGGTGCAGTAGGCTTGGGAGACAGACCCAGCAGCCCACTACGAAAAAACAGTCAGCCATTGAAATCCCTATGAATAGCAGAGAATCACTGACAATAGAGTTTCACTTGTTGTACATGGGGTTGCTATGAGTCAGACACCAATTCGATGGCACCTAACAACAACAACAACAACAAGAAAATGCCTTAATTTTTTTGACACGGTGTGTCACTATGTTGCCCAAACTCTTGGGTTCATATAATCTTCCTCAGTAGCTGGGACTACAGGTGTGTGCTCCTGTACCTGGCCACCTTAAGTAAATTTTATTTAGTTGAATGCAAACTATCCTAGGAAATTAAGAATGCTTCAACATTATAAACTGTTACTTCCCAAAAGTGCTTTCTTATTTATCACATTCTAATCTGAGTTTTAACAATGTATTTAAAGTGTTTCATGAAATTAATCAGCTATATATAATTTTTAAATTTCCAGAAAACCAAGAATAGATCAGAACTTTAATAATAAAAGCCTGTATACCTTAATCATACAGAAAATATCCCACTTAATAAATGAACTTTAGAGGAATGTAGACATATAAGATTAAGAAGGAGATATGAATATTCATCATAACAATCACTTTTTGGCATAATATTGAAGACCCAGGACAAT